>JASVER010000084.1:1228614-1259059 GCA_030449065.1 Oceanodroma leucorhoa | reverse complement strand
TTTAATTGAGACTTGCTCAAATGAAGAAGTAGCGGCTGCTGCACCATGAATTAACGTCCCATTTTGTTTGTGTTCATGCAGGGTGGCTGACAAACTGCCTAGACCGAACCTCGTCTTGCTCAAGCACTTGCTGTCTCTGCTCCACCACATCAGCCAAAACGCCGAGACCAACAGGATGGACTCCAGCARTCTGGCCATCTGCGTTGGCCCAAATATGCTGAGCCCAGAGGCGGACAACACGCTCCCRCTGGAAGTGCAGRAGGAGATGAATGACAAGGTGTGTTGAACTCACCAAGCAGCYACCCGCTTCGAGGCAGCTCAGAGCCATCCATAGGGATCCCACTGCCATTGCAAAAGCTGAACAAAACAGSACSCCCGGACATTGGGGGTGCCCCTCAGCTCAGGTGCTGCAATGTGATGGGCAAGGCTGCCCCTCGTTTCACCTCCTCTGAGCAAAAGCAGCAGTTGCCCTGCAGTCCCCCACATTGTATCACAGCTCCTCAATACTTTGCATGCAGAGAGCAAGGGGCACCCGGTGGGCATTGCCACCTGCGGGCCCTCGGGACAGTGGCTGAAGCTGTGGCTGATGGCATTTTGTTTGTATCGGGGCAGATCAGTTAGTCTGCAGCATCAGGCCTCATCCTCCAGAGTGAACTCACCCTCTGACTTTAAGCTAGGAACTTTGCCAAGAAAGGTTGRACCAGATGATCCTTGTGGTCCCTCCTGACCCGGTATTCTATGATTCTATGATTTTGGCAGAAGCCACCCTGCTCTGTGCTGCCCTTCATACAAAGACAGCAGGCAGGAGCAGGAAAGACTGTTTAATATGTTTTCAGCCCTTTCAACTGAAGTAAACTGTTTTCTGTGTGCAGGTGACAGTGTTGGTGGAGTTCCTCATAAACAACTGCTCAGAAATATTTGGGGAGAACATTGCCTTGTCTGTCTGTGCCCCAGCTGAGGAGTCACCAGAGCACACAGACAGCTCCACAGGTATGAGAATGGACTGGGGATGTCACGGACTGGGGATGTCACAGACTGGGGCTGCTGGGCCAAATTCCTTAATTTGCTATGGGAATACATCTGTGGAAACATAGAGAGTTGCAAAGGGTTCAAGACATTGTTGCAGTGCTCTTACACAGGAACTCTTTCCATATAGTTCCCTTTCATCCTCAGATGGTCAGTAAAAACTAATAGGTGCTTTCTCCCCACAGAACACCTATGTGCTGCTCATCAGAATGACTCTGCCTATGACAGCCCAGATCCTGAAGCTGAAGGCAGCCCCTGTACCTCTCAGATGGAGCAGCCTAAAGAGAGGAGCACTAGTGTGAGCAGAAGATATCCAACATGCATCTCTGCCCCTTCACTGACTAATTTCAGAAATGACATCAGCACGATGGACAGGAGGTACTCAGAGCCAGACCTGTCCTTCCAGAACTGCCTTGAAGGCAGGATAAGGAAACAGAAGCTAAACAAAAGTGAGGACAATTTTCCAGTTCAGCAGAAACAGCTAGGGTTGGAGGCACTGGAGAAACGGCTTGCAATCTTACCGTCACAATTATCAACTGACTCTCTACCCAAAACATCTTCCAGTTGCTCCCTGGAGAGCTCTGATGGTTCGGTCTTCACCAGCTCCCCAGTAGTTTCACCCTCTAGTCCCAAAAAAACCTTTTTAAGTACGCCCCAGTCCTTTTCCACCAAGGCCACCGAAGACTGCAGTACGCCTAGCAGAGAGATCAAAAAGCATTCCATGTCATTCTCTTTTGCAAACCGCAGGAAAACACTAATAAAAACCCAGAGTTGGGGGCCTGGAAAGAACATGGGTTTTTGGAGAGACAGTTTCACAAAGAAAGATCAGTTCTCCTGCAGAGTTGTCCAGGAGAACAGTGCTGATGATGACAAACCATTGCCTGTGGCGTATCAGCAAAGGCCACGTTTCAGGTCAGCTGATGAAGTGTTCAGACAGGTAGACCAGAGGAATCCTGGAAGACCACCCTCTTACGAAGAGGCTACTAAAAACTGCCTGGCCACTAAAGTTCCCGCCGACAATCTCACAGTTCAAACTATGAGATTAAAGGTGTCAAACCAGGATGCTTTGCAGCCTCATCCATGCAGCAGCTGTGCACAGGACGCAGCATATACAGTTCTAAGGGATCTACCCAGTGGCAGAGTTTCTGCAGCGAAGGATTCTGACGTGGAAACTGAAACCCTCAGCGTCACTGTGGGAATAAACTCCCGTGTGAGTTTACCCGTGACCCCGGGAGTCTACCGATTGAGAGCCATGTCTGAATCCTACCAAAAGAACAAACTTGAGTATGTGGCTCGGAGGTGCAGCCAGCCAGTTTTTGAGGTAGACCAGATCCAGTATGCTAAGGAATCCTATGTTTAAAAAGCCTATCCCTCCTTTTCGCACTGTACAAAGTAAATATTGTAAAAATAGACATCTTGCTCATCCTTTGTAAGATTTTACTTTCAAGAGACCAAGAATAAGCTAGCTCTGCATGAACTTTTTTTTCCTTGAGGCTCTCCTGAAGTGTCTGTCACCTTGACATGTCACATTCTTTCACCACAAGAGGTGGTGGTGGGGAACCTGTGTATCATTATGTAAAAATGTAAGTGAATATGCTGTACATAACCTGTTGTGTGGAAAAACTAGTTAGTAGTTGATAAACAGTGTTGTATTTGTATCCCTGAAAGGACAATTAAAAGGTTGGCAGGTCCAAAACCTGTCCCACCTTCCTTTTCTTTTCTGTATGGTCACAGACTCCATGCCATTTGTCACGTGTGTGTGCCAGGCTGATGCAATGCTTTGCTGATTTTCTGCATTAAGAAGTGGGCTGGCAGTCAGCCCAACTGAGGAAGAGCTGTTCTGCCATCAAGGCCACTTCAGCACTCTTCCATAAACCCCCTGTACCTGCTGCCATTCCCTCTTCCTGCTTGCTGGAGATGAGAATGATCTGACCACTACAGCATTACTGTTGTATACCAAGCCCGGGTTTAGAGCCACCAAAGCCGTACAAGTTCATTATGGGAATGCATCAAGTAAACCTCATGTGGCCTGAGGTGCTTTTAGTCTAAATAAACTGGACAGGCTAAGCAGAAAGGAAGAGTATCTTCAGGTTTGCTTTTATGAGGAGAAAAAAAACAAACAAAAAAAATTCCTGTAAGGAAACATTCTGGATTACAGCTTTAAATAGTTAAAGCTGCAGCTCATTAAAAAAAAGGAAAAAAAAAAAGAAAAAAAAGAAAATACCAGGCGGTGTCCTTATAACTTTGTGAAAATGACTGGAAGTGCAATGTGTTTTTACATGTAGGAGCTTGTTTTGGTTAGCACTTACCTCCCCTTTTATGGTTCAGCATAGCCTTGACCCAGGAGCAGGGAGACTTCTGTTTTTCTCCTGTGTAACTTCACTACAATAAAACATTTTTCTGCATGAATGCTAAACTGTCTGTTGTCTGTCTTTAAAACATCCAGGCCCTACATGTACTGTACCTACTTTTATACTAGTCTACAGGTACTGCAGGTCTGCTTCAATGACATGACATATCTAAGTAGTGGGAAGGAAATTAGCTGACCAGCACTCTCACTACTATTGTTGTAAAAGGCTGCAGGCTAGATTTTGGGAACAAATCCCTCTGTCAGGGAAAGAAGTTACACTGCCATGTAACAGCAGTTATCAGTGAGGTAGAGAGGGAGCTGCAAAGAGGGGATGCTGCTTCAAAAGTGGAACAGATTAGAAAATAGCATACCAGCATCTCAGGTATGATGTTTTCCAGCTGTAGGTGTTCACAGGACACAGAGAAAGGGGAAGGAGAGTACCTGGCCTGACAGGAGAAATGATGTGAGAAGGACCATACTGGTAGGCTGCAACCAGAGAAAATGCCACTTCACTCAGCCCCCTAAGCAGTGGCACTCTGCTTCCAAGCAAGCTGAATGAGAGGGCTCTGCTGCAAGCTGCAAAAGGCATTTGCCATTTTCTGGAATCTGCAACTCAGGAGTCACAGAATCACAGAATAGATGAGGCTTGAGATTCTCCTGTCCAACCCCTCTGCTCAAGCAGGGTCAGCTAGAGCAGGTTGCCCAGAACCATGTCTAGATGGCTTTCAAATACTTCCACAGATGGAGACTCTGCAACATCTCTGGGCAACCTGTTCCCGTGTTTGACCACCCCCACAGTGAAAAAGTGTCTCCTTGCATTCAGATGGAATTCCATGTGTTTTAATTTGTGCCCGTTGCTTCTTCTCCTGTGTCGAGTGGGAATGACAGCTTTCTTTTGTAAAAAACAAGCGCCTTGCCCTCATGGCAGAATGAGTGTGAAGAGATAATCCACGTGCAGTGGAAAAGCTCAGAAGCCACAGAATAGAAAACACAAACTTCAGAATGTACTCAAACAACAACACGGCTACTTCTTTGGTAAGTGACTCATTCTTTTTGACTGTGATAAGACCAAGGATCCGAAGAAGAGGAACTGCTCATTTCCTGTCCTCTAACCACGCCAGAAAACCCACGGAGAATAAGCATGGTCACTTCACCAGAGATGAGGAGAGTCTCTCTTTAGGTCCAAGGTGTCCTAAGGCAGACATGACAATCACACTCAGAAAGTTTACCTGGGTTCTAAATATTCAATATAGATGAGCCTAAATCTTCCAGTTCCTGGATAAGAAAGTTCATTTGGAATTTCTTTTAAGGCACTTCAATAGAGGGAGAAAAAGGAAGATGAGCATAACAGAGAGGAGCTCTACACATCGTTAACAAACAAGGGGTAAGGTAAAAGAGCGGCCCTGTCCCCCTCACCTTGCTCTTGCATTTCTTCAAGTCTAGGAAACACCATGATTAAACAAATTCTGAATGTAAATGGACCTCAAAAGAGATTTACTCCTTCATGACAGATAACTTTTGTCTTCCTCCATCTCTTAAGACTTGCCTGTTCAGTCAGCATTATTTTCCTGTCATGTCCCTTCACACAAGGGATTCCTMTTCTATATAAACACTTAGGAGGACTCAAAAGGCTAGAATGATACAGAAAGCAGAGCACTTTGCTTTAGCACTTACTCATCTGCCTTCAGCTCAGAAAACAGCTTTATCGTGCTAGCAGCCCACCATACCACATTCAAGTATCCAGCCCAATTATCCTGACCTCCAAGAGTAAGGCCCTTTAACTGCTATATCCAACAAGTGAATTATCTAAGTGTCTTTGTCAAGCCGTCTTTGACTCTTTAGCCAGAAAGATCAAATACAGATTTACAGCTGGGTCAGCTGCAGCTGACTTATTTGGCACAAGAGCTGAATGATGACAGCAAGCCTCCTATTCTCCACAGGTTATCCCATCATCAGTATTGCATCACTTGCTTCACATATCCAACTTTCTAATTAAATTTCATGAAAACACTCTAAACATACATGGCATATTAGACTGAAAGAGGGAAAAAAGCAATATTAAAGCGGAAGATCCAAGCCATTGCTGTGTAAGGCAATGCTGGAATTAAGGCTATCGGTGCAGCCTGAATTCGGTTCCTTGTGTTTGCATCCTGCTGTTGTTTTCAGTCACATGATGCACTCTGTTCTTCCCCACAGGATGCACCTGCTCTGGGGAGGAACCAAGGTTGTGCAGCAAAAGAGAAAGTTTTAATTCTGGCATTCCCCAGCACGCCTTGCCTAGAGCGCACCCGGGCTTTGGACATATGGCTATGTCTGAATTTCTAGGATTTGAAAGAGCCAACAGAAGGACAAGGGAGTTCCTCATGGAGCAACACGCTCCTCTCCTTCCTTCCTCACGTTGTGCACTGGGTGGTTGCACAAAAAGAAACCCTTGTTCTCTGCCACCTGAATTAGGATAGCAACTTACAGCAAAAGCACATGGTCATCAACTCTGTGGCCAAGCATTAGTGAAGGCTGAGAGAAATACCATGCCTGCAGGTTTCACAAACATTCAGACTGGCACTCAGGTGCAGACTGCAGACATAGACACTTACATTTAGTTATCTGTATCACTTATGTGAGCCTGTGTCTCATGTTCTGCACAGTCTGCATTTGAGTATCTCTCTGGACTCCTGGGACTGAGTTGAGCACAGGTGGAACACAGCTGCCTGAAAGTAGGTGTCTACATTTGGGTATCTTAGGGAATCTCAAGGAATATTTTAAGGCATCAAAAGTGCATGCAGGTCCAGATGTTTAAGCAGCTGAATCCTTCCCTAAAATCTTCTCTGACTGTGATGGGAGCTTAGACTCCCACCTCACATGCAGATGTCACATTTAGATATCTTGAATGTAGGTCTCTRTAATCTAGGGCTGACACTTACTTTTACTGATTATTATTGCAATAAGCCCCACCAACACTCATCTAGTCTCGGTCCCACCCCCCACCCCCCCTTGTTTTAGTCTCTCATAGGCAGAGAATCAGAATAGGACAAGGAAACATCTCTGCAAGCTACAGGAGAAAATATACAATTCCTAAAGTCCAGTCATGACCTCAATTCACAGCTGTAACTATGGAAAGCCTCTAGGATGAAAGTCCCATGGATGGAGGTCCTTGACTTTATGGGACTTCAGCAAGGGGTCTGCACATCTCTTGCTGTGGGGAAGTATGGGCTGTCAGCTACTTTGGAAGGAGATCTGGAGCTCAATTAAAGTAAAATAACAAGTCAAAATAAGCCACTTTCCCCCATGCCTCACCAAAGCAATTCGCAAGCTATGATGTTAGGGATATTTTTGGTGATTTGCTTACATTCCTTAAGAAAAGGCATTGTCAGTACCTTGATTTTTGCTGCCTCTACAAGCAAGGTCTTGGGGAAGAAGCTTTCTCACCTGTCTGACCTCCTTTCAAAGCTGTTATCTGAAGGGCACCTCTTTCTGGGAACTGCAAAAACTAAAGAGATCATGAATCCTTCACACCTCAGGAAGAACAATTGCTGGCCACTTAACAATGATGCASAAGAGAATTGTTACTACCATCGACACCTTCTATATTATCTGCYGCAACATAGCCCAAGAAAGTCCTTCACTGGATGTAATCACAGAACAGAACCGAACCGCTTGTCTACATAAGACCTTTCTTCTGTATTGTCCTTTCATGATTGCTACCTGTATACCCCAGGCACAAGATGCAACATTGAGATTGCTGGTACAAATGGCAAAAATAGTAATGGAAGGAATTCCATCTACTTTATACTAACTAGTAGCTTGGAGCGTTACTGTCCACACCTTGTATTTGGCATTTACTTCTTTACAACAGACTCTTGGCTTTCTTTTTTCAGGTGCACTTGGCTCTTCAGAGTTTCTTACACTGCATCTAGTTTGATGAAACAGGATTTGCAATCATCTTCTTTGCACATGATGTAAATGGAGGACAAGCCTGCAGGCCCTGCATTGACAAACATCATTTGGAGTTCAACAGCTAGGGAAGGTAGGGCATCCTGTTTGTCACCCAGAACTCTGTTTCTGTTGGGATTGAACCACTCTGTAGGTTGTGACTGTGCTCCACAATTCTGTCACCTAAAATAAAGCCAAGAACTCGGGAATTTTTTTGTAATGGGATCGTATCTCTTCAGCCTTTTGCTTAGRAATAGATCTCTCTATTTTCCTGTAGCACTAAAGCCAAAATGGATGGCTTTGGGACTCCTGCTTGGACTATGTATACTTTAATGTTAAAAAGCTAATACTAATGTTAAAAGCTAATGATAAAATTACTGCCTCATAACTCAGTTACATATTGTAGGGAGTTCCACACAGACCATTTTTACCATAATGTTCTCCCTTGTAATACTTCTATCAAATGTCTCCAACTACAACAGGAAGAAGTATCACAGCAGACAAAAATCCTGTCTGTGTTATTTTTAGTCTGGGAATGGGAGTTCTTATTTCTCTACTGCCTGTCCTGGTTTTGGTGCTGATCCATCACAGGAGAGCCAGGTGGTTTGCCACAGCACCACACCAGCACTGCTTATTCCCGGGCTGACTCATTCCTCACCCATACACTCCAAGTGACAATTTCAGCTTCCCAATGCACCCAGGCAGGTCTTGATCCAGAGAACAAAATTTTTGCCAGTAGTGAGGCCAAGACATTACAGCACTTGGCTATCACAGGAGTGAGCTTTGAACAAATATAAGTAGGCAGCCCAGGATCCTGAATGATAGCCTACAGTAGATAAAAGAGTTCTCAAGTTAAGGAGCCACTGATTTCCAGTGCCTCTTTTCCAGGACTTCCAAGCTCAAGGGTTCCCTAGAGGAAGATGGGATTATGGTTGTCAGGAATTTTATTCTTCTGCCACCTGAATGTATCCAGAGACACTTCTCCCCACAGAACCTCTTCATAAGGGAACCTCTTCATAAAAATGGCTGAGGAAACCCCCCCAGTGGCTCACTGCCRAAAAGTCCATGACAATAACATTATCTTTCTTCCCCTAAATCCATTAGTTTATTCCCTCTCTCAGGAAAAGATGATGTTTGCAAGTGTCATTCATGCAATCCTACGTTTCTGTTCAATGTAAATCATGTCTTCGATAATGGATGCACAAGCCATTGCACCTGCCCACTAAGACATATTCAAGACAGCAGGCCTGCTTCTCCACTGCTCTGCGGACTCAGGGGGCACCAAGAGCTGTGTGGAGCAGGCATGAAAAGCTGTTTTCTTGGTACACATTCCCTCTGCATGGCAGAACATGCCTGTCTCAGATGGAAAGCAGCAGGAAACTCATTCACAAGTTAACTTGGAAACTCATCCATGAAGTTAACCAAGTTCACTTTGAAGCTGACTTTATTGGCTGTCCAATCCAGCAAGCATTCCATGTCCATAACTGATCATGTCCAGCTGCAAAATTCAGGTGATTAAAACATGCCGCTACTCTGCTAGCATTAGCCAGATAGCAGTTTCTGTGGCTATCGTGTGTCTCCACGAGGACAATTTCTGACTACAGGAAAAGGAAACCCACCTTGGTTAGGCGCTCTGGTTACATTTTTCTCTGAATTTTGTTAGCAGTCAGTCCTTATCGCACGTGTCATCAGAACAGAGTGAAAACTTCAGAGTAACTTCTGAAGGCTGAAAATTCAGAAGAGGAAGCAAATTTTTAAATAAAAAGTCTGACAATAATAGAGAGAAAAATCCATGGGAAAAGGGCAGCCACTGTTGAAGAAGTGATATAATCCTCACATGGGCAGCTGACTCTCATATAGGTATAGCCAACTGCAAGTCTCTGTGGATGCCGGATGAACAACTGGGTTTTGTGTCTCTCTCTTACTCAGAAATGTTAATTATCTAGTCAATTTTTTTCTATAGAATGCATCACTTTCATTGTTTTAAATCAGTCTTTTCCATTTGCTGTGATAAATATACTGATTTAAATATCACTTCTGAGCGAAGCCCATTGCAAATTCTTCATGTTCTTCTACAAGGGGAGAGGAAACCACAGATTATTTTCTGTTTCTAGCCTGAGGTGCCAGAACGTAAGTCTGAACAAATGGTTCACAAATCCCAAACGGGGTTTGACTCCATTGAGCTCTGCTTCCTCTGCTGGGTAACAATATGAAAAGGTTTCTATGAAGGGTTTCACACTTTCTAAACAAAACATGCTCTTTAGCCAACCAGCTACTTACAGAACTGATCCAACGGCTGCTTGAAACTCTTCCTTCCTACCACCCACAAACCTCCCACCAACTTCCTTGACAGATGCTACAGTCCAAATTCAAACCCAGCACCTTCAGTATCACCCAGGCTAAGCTGAAAATTATAAAACTGTATTTTTTAAAAATTCTGAGGCCAAACCCAAGCAGATTCCAAGACAGATGATCAGAGAAGATGCTCTTATGATAAAGATTAGAGATTTGTCTGCTTTTCCACATGCTCACTGCATAGTCTTGGAACGTGCAATTCAACCTCATCATATACAGGGCATAGCCCTRCCTACTTCCTCCGTGCACCGAGGAGGAGGTTTTGCACTCACCTTTCCCCCCCCTCCTCCAGSTGTGAATTCTATCTCCCCATCATAAAGCTGTGACTTCACATAGCAAGGGCAGCTGGACAGCTTTGCTTGCGATTCACCAACCAGTTCTCTTTAGCACAACTGGTGAYGAGGTAAGAAAGTAACCACAGTATCATTCAAGAACTTCGCAGAATGCTGTACTCCAAGGAGTACATAACATTACATGATACAATATGCAGGTGCACATCCATCCTATGAGCTACAGACACCAGAAGACATGGCATTTGAGAAG
The DNA here is from genome assembly GCA_030449065.1 of Oceanodroma leucorhoa. Taxonomy (NCBI): domain Eukaryota; kingdom Metazoa; phylum Chordata; class Aves; order Procellariiformes; genus Oceanodroma; species Oceanodroma leucorhoa. Next base: position 1,248,855 of record JASVER010000084.1, on the reverse strand, counting down.
TCTTTGGGTGTGTGAAAGAACAGAGCAGTCACTAGTTTTCCATAGGTGATCAGGGAGGATGGTCTTGAGATAAAGACTGGAGACTTGTCATTGGGTTATTCAACATCAGGGTCTGCTTTTTCCACATGCCTCCTGCCCAGCGCAGTTCTTGGGCTCTGCAGTTTAACTGCAGTAAAGCACAGATGATACTGCTCTGCYTCCCAGAGATGTGATAAAGGGCAATTTATTTCAAGATGGACAAACACCGAGGCTACAGTGAAGGGGCAACAGAGGCAGATCAGTCTTGTTTCTTACTCTGCAAGTTTAGTGCAGTTGAACAACTGCCCTCAATACAGGGAGATGGAAAATAAGGCAGAGCTTCCTGGGCCAAAAGGAAGACAACTGGGARAACCTTGTTCAAGGAAGGGAGAGATAAGAAGGGGATGGAGAGGGATTAGCAGCACACAGTCTATTTGAGCTTAAATAGGAAGATCACCAACAATTGATTTTCCAGTTAGCAGTTTAATGAATGGTAGTTTAAAATTGTGCACTACTCCACCCTCTAAGGTGCTCTCTCACCCCTMCATAATTCTTTCTGGTCACTGGCTCTGAAGTCCCACGGTGGTGCAGGGCAAGAATGTAAGCCCTGAGAGCAGGCTTGTCACACTGAAAAACAACGCTTACGGGGGACATGGAGGGAAGGGAACCTATGGAAAATGGTGCTGAGAGTCAGACGTGAAGTGGTAGGGGGAAGCAGGATTGTTAACTTCGGCTGGAAATCCTGAATAATAAAACCTGGTTTTTGACTAGTGTTGGAGAAATTAAGGCCTTCAGAACTGGAATTTCCCAGTCCTGCCCAACCCCACAAACTCAGGACTGGGGTCAAGAGGAAGCTGTGCTGCTACAGAGAAAAGGAAGTTTAATAATTTTGAAGACATGAGTGATAGGGTCTGCATTTTCTTCTATTCACAATTACATACCAAATTAACAACCCTACTTAAAAAAATATTGATGTCACCATAGGGACTCAAGATTAGCTCAGGTATTTATTTATTTTTCTTTCTGTGTCTCTCATCTGTCAAAACTCTCAGGCTGGCACATATTTTTGAAAACTAAGTATCTCACTATTAGGACCAAGCCTATATGTAGGCAATGTGTGTATATCATGGATGCATTGAACCTAGTGCCTACAAACAGCAGCAAAGACACCATCTGTCGTGGTTTAACCCCGGCTGGCAACTAAGCCCCACACAGCCACTTGCTTACTCCCYCCCGGTGGGACGGGGGAGAGAATCGGAAGGGTAAAAGTGAGAAAACTTGTGGGTTGAGATAAAGACAGTTTAATAGGKAAAGCAAAACCTGCACACGCAAGCAAAGCAAAACAAGGAATTCATTCACTGCTTCCCATCRGCAGGCAGGKGTTCAGCCATCCCCAGGAAAGCAGGGCTCCATCATGCCTAACGGTTACTTGGGAAGACAAAAGCCGTCACTCCAAATGTCCCCCCTTCCTTCTTCTTCCCCCAGCTTTATATACYGAGCATGACGTCATATGGTATGSAATATCCCTTTGGTCAGTTGGGGTCAGCTGTSCCGGCTGTGTCCCCTCCCAGCTTCTTRTGCACCCCCAGCCTACTCGCTGGTGGGSTKGGGTGAGAAGCAGAAAAGGCCTTGACTCTGTGTAAGCACTGCTCAGCARTAACGAAAACATCCCTGAATTATCAACACTGTTTTCGGCACAAATCTAAACCATAGCCCCATACTAGTCAYTATGAAGAAAACTAACTCTATYCCAGCYAAAACCAGCACACCATCTGAGGGCTGGCAGCCATCAGTGATACAATACTGGTGCAGTATTGCTGATTCTCTTTGATCACGTCATTGCAGCAATTTAAAAGCAGGTTTCAGTGCACTTCTATTGTTCTCCAACAGCATTGGGGCAAATAGTGCATGTGCACCTCATTTAGGCTCTGTGATTCTCTCATCTTCACAGTCACACTGATGGCTCTCCATGTTTGTACTGTGTTTTTTGTATTTCTGTCAGACATCTCAGGGCATTGTTTAGCAGCAACATGATGCTTTCCGGGATTTTCAAGGCTACCCCAAGCATCTCCATCCCTGGAGATTTTCAAAACCTGGCAGGAGAAGGCCCTGACCAATCCGATCTATCTTTGAATTTGTCCCTTTCAGCCTAGATTGCTCTGTGATTCTGTGATGTGTACTTGAAGGCAATGGCATTTTGGCCTCAAGTAGAGTTACTTCCAAGACTGGGAGCTCCATCCCTTTGGCTGCAGGCCCAGAGGGGTAAGAACCACAGCTTAGAATTCCATCTCAGGACCATGGAGAATCAAATCTAACCCAAAGTTCAGATAATTACACAGTATTACATCAGGGAAGCATTCCTGTAATTTTAAAAGCAGCCATGGTCCTCTCCAGACAGAAGGCAATGCTCCAGGTCCTTCCTTGATAATTAAGCATTGTCTATATCCAAAATGGCTCTGTAAACCTCCTTCCCTTCTTAATTATGAAATGCTGCAGAAAGTTAAGATAGTGGAAACTGGACACAGCTAGTCTGCACAGCATCATATTATTCAATGCGCTGTGGCACARGGCCTCCCAAGTTAGCAAAATCCAAGCTAGGGCCCCAGGAAAACCCAGTCTCAGCACTGTAGACCCCTTATATTGCATTTCAGGATGTCATTCAGTAGTTACAGAATGCATCCCAGGTGCTGGAGGAAATGGTGGATGCACATCTTTTGTTACTAGATGCCGACACCTTCACACTTGCTTTGCTGTGAATAAACTCATTTCACATCCAGAAAGCCCACTGCCAAGGAGTATTCCATAAGGCATGGTACAATGCCAGGAAATTCTCATGAAAATGAAAAAACATCRTCTGTTTGTGGCTCCAAAGCATTTTAACAGACCCACGGCAAACCTGGAAGGAGACAAAGCCCTTGCTCTGCAGCTTTCAAGTCAGCTGAAGGCACCTCAAAAGACCTTTCTTAGCTGCCATRTGGGAGCTGATTCATTCCTTGCTAGGCAGGCCCACTTCCCAGGCAGTACCTCCTGCRCTGAGATCTGTGCATGTCCCAGACAATCCTCCCGTGAACCAGTCACTGTGACTGTAAGATCCGGACTGCAGGTACGGGTTACTAATGGCAGCCTAGCCATCTGATTACAATCAATGTGGTTTTGGCTCCTGCTGCAGTCAGTCTTGTGATGACATGAAATGTTCCAGAACTCATGGGATATTTTTAGCAAAAAACAACTTAAAARGGGGCAAAGGAGAAGAGCAGAGGCTTTTCCTGGACATGGCTTTGTCATTTACAAAGGTCTGCTAACCYGCAAAGCCAGAGACCTTCGCCTCTCCCATAGAGTACTTGGAATGCTTTTGYATTAAACTGGTAACTTAGGAGTTACCAGTGTTTCACAGGGGTAAGTAGGAGGGTCGCTGCCATTCAAYCAGTGCACATATTAGGTGAATGAGAAATTCACTCAACAGGTGCGACACCAGGCTGGGGCCAGCTTAACACAATGAACCTGCAATGCAGCACCTTCATCTTCACAAGATTTGTGGGCAACGGGTGTGTAACAGGCAGCTCCTCAGGAATCCTTGCTCAGCTGGTTACAGGCTCTCCTCTCGCCGCCCCCCTGCTTAGTCCATTCCAGCCAGATTTCTAGGGCTGTTCAGCAAGCACACTCAAACAATTCCTCACCAGACACGTACAGACTGACGTTTGTGAAGGCTACACTGCAGCTATTTTTTCATGCAAACAGAAAACACTGTGACCCTAACAGCTTGGAAATGTCTCCCCAGATTTCAAGTCCYCAGGCCAAAAGCAGAAACAGGTATATAGCCCAACTCAAATTTTCAGAAAATACGAGTCAGGTCCCCAAAATCAAAGGGTTGTACTGGTTCTCATCAAATTTAAGGGCCATAGTGCTCTGGCTTGGCTGGACCAAGATGCTCATTCATTAACTTTGCTTACCCAGACACAAGCAAATAAATATCGAAGGACTGCTCTCCCCTCCCACCCCAGTGACACTTGCACTGTGCTCCTGCAGTCCCATATCCTCTTGCCCAACCACCCAGATGGTAACCATGTAGTCAACACAACTCCCATTCCTGTATTGACTCTGCCAGCTGCCTGTTAATTAATTACAAAACCATTCCTTCCTCTTTTCCCTTGCCTCCCACGCTTGGCCTTGTTTTTTTGGTAGGGTTTTTTTAGTTTGAGKTGGATTTTTTTACTTCTTTTTCTAAAAGTTTCTCTTGCTATACAGCTTCCCCCATGCCTTGCAGGCCTCCTATGAAGCGCACTCTGCTACTTGCAGTTCTCATGTCTGTAACTGTCTACACAGGGCTGTCATGGAGAACAGACATCTGCCACAGTAACATAACTGAGCTGAAATAAATAGCATTTCACCTGTGAATTACATTTGAACCAAAGATTTCAGAAACAAAGGGTATGGATTATTTTATATACTCAGTCTTGCCAAAGTAATCAAGCCTTTATATCACTACCCACATAGGTTAAAAAAAGAGCTATCACTGTATCAGTAACACTTAATTGCTTTTATGTTTCTCTTAATGGAAATTTTTCACAGAATCTGAAAACACATCCTCATGATTYGTCATGACAGGGAGTGCAGCTCACTATGGACATAGGATGGTGTACCAAGGGCCCACCTCACTCTCCTATCTCCCATCGTATAACACCTTTACGGTATCCAAATCCCCTACTTGTGTGGAAAAAAACCCCAAAATTAGGAGTGCAGCTGTTTGGGCTGCCTTTCAGGACACCGGTATTTGAGCCACCAGCACACCACCAGACAGGTTTTTGCGATCCCTCAGCCAATTTTTGCATCCGCAATGGCAGTGCAGATCGGGTTAAGACACCGTCAGTTTAACTAGAAACCTTCGAGCCCCTGATCAGCTTGTACRGAGGCGGAAGAAGGACGGTGACACCTCGCGGTTAAACTCCCTCATTGCCTCGGCCCAGGAGGGCGCCGCAGCGCTGCCAAGCGCAAACCCRTTAGCAGTTACAGTGCTTGTTTTCCGCTAAGCACCCCAGTGCCTGGAGAGCAGGCACGTCCCCCTTAAATCTCCCTCAGGCTTTAGCTCTTCCCTGGCAGGAAAACCTGCGTGAGTGCGAACAGGACCAACCCTCCCCCCACAACACCACAACCGCCCCACTGCCACCGCCGGCCCCCCGCCCCGCGCATGCGCGGCGCGCTCCCCCCCGCCCCGCTCGCGCGTTGCCCTGGAGATGGTTGCCGCGGGGCGGGCGGCCGTTACCGCTCCCTCACCGAGCTGCCCGCCTGCTGCGGCCGGACCCGCTGCGCCCCGGCCGGACCCCACCATGCTGCCCGCCCGCGACCCGGAGGTGGCGTCGGCGCCCGCCGTCCCCTACAGCTACTGCAGCCGGCCCCGCGCCCTGCCCGCCCGCCCGAAGTACCGAGCGCCGCYGGACGGCGTCGAGCCGTGAGTGCCCGTGTCCGGCGGGCTGCGCCATCCTGCCCCGCGGCCTACGCGCCCCGAAGGGGCACYGCTGCCCCTCCTGCCCTTCGCTCCTCCACCCTCACCCCAGCTCCCTCGCCGCCCTTCCCGGGGGAGGGGAATCCTTCGGGGAACTTGCACCTCTGGCCTTTCGAAGTCCTTCTGGCTTGTTGAGGCGTTGGCATATGGGTTGCAGCTCTGTAACCACAACTACCTGTGCTTGATGTTGCAGAGAGAAGGAACCTGTTCGTTACGCCAACCTCATGTATGACAGGAGAGTGGTGCGTGGCAACACTTATGCCCTTCAAGCCATACCTGTGGTACGTTTTTTATGTAGATCATACTACAGCTTTGTTGAAAAGTAATAGGTAGGGCAGGAAAACTGTTCCTCATTAATAATTTTAACTACTGAATTTGTAATTTTACTTAAAATATTTCACACAGTTACAAGCTCTCCAGTTAAACTAGCATGCGACTGTTCTCAGCCTTTCTTCAAAGCACTTAGTTTCCCATTAACTTCTGTAGTTCTGATTATTTTTTTTTCCCATTAAGTACTTGATTATTTTTGCCCCCCATTTCTTTAGTATAGTTATACTGAGCACAACTCATCACTGCATCATCTGTTACTGTATGCATCCACAGGTGTTATCAGTGAGAATAGCAGCTCTTGGGAAATTAAGTCTTGGGGTAGACTTCGGCTTACTCTACTAAAGAAGCAGAGCTAGATGGTCCAGCTGTATGCAAAAGCTGCTTGTGTGGAGGCAAAAGTATTTTATTTATCCTGACACAGTAGCAAATGTTTTAGTGATACTTTATTTTCAGAGAATATTTCTATATAGGTAACTTTGATCAAACTTTGAGTTTAAAGCAGTCTGTATTTTTAAAAGCTGGAAAGTTTTATTGTGGAAATAACTTTGTGTTTTTCAGTAGCTGTTTCTTAGAGTGAATTTCACATATGTTCTGTTTAAGAAGTTCGAAAGTGATGCTCATTTCAATCCACAAACACAGTACTCAATATAAAAGTTAGTATGGGGTTCTTTTGCTTCATCAGCAATGAAGAACCTATAATTTTTATCTCGCAAACAATTCTGTTGATTATATGATAACTGGATTTAAGTCCATTTGACTTTCCTAAAGCTTCACCTAGAAACTTCCACCTGTCAGCAAAAATATGCCATTTTAATATACTTTATTTTGCAAAGCAAAGTTCTGTATAAAATATCCACTGCGAAATAGCAACTGATTGCTCTTACTGTGAGATGCCATTAGTATGTGCCTGTAGGCAGCTAGCATATCTTATTAGTTTCATGCCCTACAGTCTTTAAGGTAACTGAAAATTTRGGGTCAGAACCGAGAAAAGTAAATGCGAAATGCTAGATTTGTAGCATTAAAATCAAMCAACCACCTTCATTTTCCTGTAGAGAGAAATTGTACCATTTCCAAGTACAAAGGGTATTCTGGTTTGTGKTTTTTTTTCTTCTTCACCCCTGCTCAGAGTATCCAACCCAGTCCCCTTGAGATTCAAAGGCAGAGGGAAGCACGGAAAAGAGCACTGGCTAGAAAGCGCGCAAARGAGCAGATGCAACCAAGAACACCTGAGCCTGTGGAAGGCAGAGAGCATATTCATGTGCAGACAGGTAAAAGGCTGAATTTGTTAAAAATTAATCTGAAAACAAAAACTTGCTGACTTATATTAACTTACTAAATTGATGATGCAGTTGGTAGAATCACATAGGGTTAAGGTTAGAATCATAGAATTCTAGAATCAGAGGTTCTCTAATCCTTTCCATTATAACCCCTTATTTTTAGTTGTATTTAATAAACTTGGCTAATTAGTGACATTTCCCCAGAGGCTCTGTTTTTCAGTGTACATTCTTGAACACTAGTCAAGACTTCTTAATTTGTTCTTTCCTTTTCCAGTATCATCAGAGAAGTCTGGTATATGCTTAAAATTGAGGGGTTTTAAAAATTTTGCTTGAGTGCAGTCATATGTAAGAATAAAACTATTAAAAATTGGGGGACACCCCTGAATTTAGAATAGGAAACTGCCCTATTTGTGGGAAAACAATTTTATTTGTAGGAAAAACAAAATTTGGCAGTGGGGTAATCATGAAGTGAGTGTAATATATTGCTTTGCCCTCTGAAAATCATTTCAGATTGGACTGACTTACAAACTGGGAAAACAGCTAATGTTTTCGTGCTAATCAGACATGGTCTTTGGCTTCTGAACGTTCCCTCTGCCCCAGCCCCGCTGAACCTCCTACACCACCACCAATGCACAGAGCGGCTTTTCACCATTCTTTTGGATGCAGGAGGCTATCTAGTGTGGAAGTCTTGGTCTCATATCCTTCCCACTGACTAGTGCAGATAATTTTAAGTACTCTACAGACCTTATTATCTGAGCCAGGCTATTTATCTCTGCAGAAGGAGACAGACAGTTATAATTCAAAGCAAGCACATGTTATAGATGTGTGGTTACCTCAAAGCCACTTCTGGTGGGGCCAGAAGTAGAATATCATTCTTTAAACMCAACAGATCCAGTGTTCTGGTTTGCCGCATACAATGGAGAAAAATGTATGTTTTCAATGATGTTACTCGTTAGTAGATAGGCAATCATTATCCCTTTTTGAAATTGCTCTATTCTGTTGACTCTATCAAGAATTATTTATTCTGCAAGGTGGACTGAAATGGCGTAGACTGACCTTTGAGACCTATGAAGTGAAATGCCCTTTTAGGAAGTGCACCAGACATTACAGAAAACGTGGCATCAGATGGCCTACGCAGCAAACTGATCTATGTTTTAAGTTGATTTGTCTTTTTTTTTTAACTTTATAGAAGACATTTTATTGCACTCTTTGGATATAATTCACCCTGTAGAGTCATCAAAAATAGCTGAGAGTTAAAATAAAAATAATCCAACTTACAGYATTCATTGTGCTTTTATTTCTAGAACTGTATTTGGAAGAGATTAGTGACCGGATAATAGAGGTTGATACAGAGTGTCAAACAGATGCATTTTTGGACAGACCACCAACTCCACTCTTCATACCAGCCAAAACGGGAAAAGATGTGGCCACGCAAATAGAAGAGGGAGAGGTATGAAGCGAAGCCAGGTTCGCAAGTGTGAACATGTCAAAACGTGTCCCATACAAAACACATTTCTGATGCAGAATTGAGGCAGAAAGGAACTTATCCTCACAGAACATGCAAAAAAAAAAAAAAAAAAGTCCTCAATGTCTGCTGTGAGGTTAAGTGCAAAATTAAGGAAGGTGCTTCTCCATGTGCACTGGTTCTGCTGCTTTCAGCTAAGAACTACAATGTTGAGAAATGCTCTCCCCTGTAGAAATAGCATCCAGCCCGAGAAGGCATTGGGAACACAGAGATGAGCAGAAATAGGGTCCAGGTGAGTGCTCTGCTTCTCCCTGGTAGCCCCCACGGTGGCTGTGGTAGGGTGTGTGCTCTCTCACTCCAGCCCACTCATCGTTTAGCCCCCAGCTGCATTCATGCTTCTTGCCTTAGCTGACACTGCCCCCAACACCTGCACTTCTCAGGCCTGCCTTCAGCAGAAGGGCTTTGTTCATCCTCCTTTTYTCCTTGCCAAGATGCTAAGAGTGATTGTGATCAAGGGACATTTATCTCTGTTTCACTGACTCCCATCCTCAGTTGTTTGACTTTGACGTTGAAGTCAAGCCAATCCTGGAAGTGTTGATTGGGAAAACGGTTGAGCAAGCTTTGCTGGAAGTCATGGAGGAAGAAGAGCTGGCCCAGCTGTGGGCACATCAGCGTGCCTATGCAGAGCTGCGTAATGCAGAGCTTGCTGAAGTACAGCGCCTGGAAGAGCAGGACAGGCGATACAGAGAGGAGAAGGTAAGACTTCCTAAGARCAGAACAGGCCTGTCTGAATGCTCATCAGAAGAGAGAAAACCATTTCCAGTACTGAAAGACAAGCTGTGAAATAAGCTGGATGTGCCCAAAAGGATGTTGTCAAGTTTGATATTCCTCAAAGCATTTTGGTGCCATACAGCTGCACTCTGCCATTTGCTCTCATGCACCAGCACCATGCTGTTGTGTTTATTTGGAGCAGTCATGCTCCAGTGACCTTGTGTACTTGGACACCTGATCGAGAGGCCAGACCCAACAGTACCCTTTGTACCTGGTGCAGCTGTTACTCTAAGCCTTTTCATTATAATAACTGCTAAATGAATAGTCACAGAGCTTGAAAGTAAGAGAAGTACCTCCTAGTCTTTCACACTCAATGCATGCACCTACTGTAYGTGCACACATACCTCTCAAGATCTCCAAGTATTAAGCTATATTAGTATTATCTGGTAAATAGAAAGGGCAAGTCTTAATTACTCACTATTCATCAGCCTTATATATTTGGGGGTTTTTCCAYGTTTTCCTGGACCAATTTGAGTTTTAATCTTTAATTACATCAAATAGGATATAAAATTGGAAAGATGAGTTCAGGAAATCCTGACCCAACTTCATCTCATTCCAAGGCCAGCGATCAGCTTTACTGCAATAATAAAGCAGAGTGTCATGAGATCAATGCGTACTAAGGTATCAGAGAAGGGTTTCCTTTGGCCAGCTACAAGGCCCTTATTTTACAGATTTGCCAAAATCAAAAAAGGTATACCAAAGGAATGTCTTTTCCTCTAGTCCTTGTGGATTTCAGTATTCCATAGACTGAATATAAACTTGCTTTCAAGCACTTGTTCACATGAGAAGTTTTTGTGAAAGAGGCCATAAGTATCGGTACTCTTGATTATCTTTGCTATTTATGACTTTCACACTGTGATCATTCTTCAAAGTCTAGATCAAAGGAGTAACGGCTAAAGGCCTGAAAGTTTTACATGCAATATTGTCTTGACAGGAACGTCGCAAACTCCAGCACATGCAAATGCTGCAGAAACAGAAAGAGACCACAGAGAAAATTGCAGCTCGTGCATTCGCTCAGCGTTACCTGGCTGATCTCATTCCCTCCGTCTTCAACAATCTTCGTGAGAGTGGGTTTTTTTATGACCCTATAGAAAGAGGTTTGTGTTTTTATTTTTTTTTTTAATATGTGAACTGAGTAATATAGAGGTACCATAAAACATAGCTTATTGTCCTATGATTTAGAATAATGTCACAAGACTATTAATTTATATTTGTCGCTGAAGAGATAGTTACCAAACTTAAATTTTTAAAACAAACATTATTGGTTATCTGTACAAGTAGCCAAGAATAAGCAAGAGCTGACAGTGGTACAATGAGAAGAGCTGCTTTTGAACTGGAGAGAAATAAATGGGTTGTTAGGATTGGTAGAGCAGAGAGAGAGAGATATTCAAAGTGAAGTAAATGTATTTTGATAGGACAGGCAAAGAAATCTGTATGTCATTCTGAATCTTTGTTAATGATTATCAGAGCAATGGAGAAATCAGTCAATTATAGTTAGGCCGTGAAAATAATTTTGGAGTTGTACATCGGTGACTTCCAAGCTTTTGGAATCAGCAGCATTTCTTATAGGCTACCTTGCTGCACCCCGCTTCCCCAGGCCTCACACAGGGCCCAGACCACAACTTGGGAATGAATACACTCTCTCCAGAATGAGTCATGGGGCAAATGCAGAAACTGGGTTTATTTTGCAAACAGGGCAGGCTTTGGGATCACGGCGTACAAAGAGCACGATTTGAGAAATACATGGGTAAGCAAGAGCACTTTAGTCAGAGGGAACAAATGCTTTCAGCAGACCAGAAGCCAGATGTCTTTGGAAAGCAAGGCAGGAAATGTTATTCTCCTGACTTGTTCAGGATAGTTATTTTCATCTCACTAGAACACTACCATGTATCTCATCTCATCTGTGCTAGCCCTTCAAGGGTACCAGACTCCTTTAAAAATCACTGCAGYTGAGAGGTCAGGTCTGGTCTGGTCTGGGTCCATAGCAATGAGGAACCTCAGTAAGAGAGGCAGGAGATAAGAAACCCAACAACACCTGAGGGAKTTAATCTGGCTCTTGCAAAGCAAGTGTCTTTTGGCAAGGATGTTCATCCCTTAATGATCATAGCAAATGAAAAACAGACCCAAGATCCTGTCGCTCATCCTTAATAAAAAGGCATTTTTTTCTTTCTTTCTTTCTGCTAAATGCTAACAGATATTGAGACAGAATTCCTTCCATGGCTGATGACAGAAGTGGAAGAAACACTAGAGAGGAAGGTTCTGGGGAGGACAATGCTTGACTGTAAGTTACCAAATCATGGAATGTAATCTGGGCTGCTTGATGTTCTTGATTGTTTTTTCCCCAGTCACAACAAATACCACATTTACAGGGTCACTGTGGGTTAAGGTAGCAGGTGTCATTTTAGCAAAAACTCCAAGTACCTGTGGCTTTTTATGGTTTGTTTGTTTTTTTTACTATATTAAAACATTTTTCATTTTGGAAAACTACTACTACATAACATCTAGGTAATTGATTTTCAGCTGAAATAATAGAAGTGTCAGTCATGCTGCATACCCTCTCTGCTGGCTTTATACTGTTTGAGATGTGTTGATGCTGGGAGATGCAATACATTTGGCAGGAGCAGAATGGTTAAAGAACACCAATTCTTTTCTCTGCTATAAAACTTTTATTTCTCATGTGTTACACAGCCATCATTGCTGTGCTGTTCTCTGTAGTGTGCCTGATTGTGCCAGTGAGAACAGAAAAGCCCATCCTGTCTACAGCCACGTGTATACCACGGAAGACTCTTAACTTTTTTGTGTAAGGTCCTTGAGCTATGGAGTAATATGTTTATCCTCCATGATAGGAGAAGAGAGGGATAATCGTAGGCCATGGTTGACTGAGAAGTCAGGTGACCAACACCTTTCATCAAAACAAGGGCTTACCTCCTCAGCAGTCAATAATCATGTCCTTGCTTTTGAAATAGATTAAAATATCAGTCGTCTTTTGGGCTAGTTCAAGCTAAGTATTCAGGTTCTTTTATTAGTCAGTCTTCAGAGGCTGTAGTTGAAATACCTGAACGATGTAAACTCTGTCTTGTGTAGAAACACAAAATCATGATGAACATGTGTCCACTGTGGTGGTCCTAGATCAAATCACTTTTTATACTTGCGTTACATCTTTCATTCCTATGGTTTTCCTCCTGCTGCGATTTTGGGTTTGAATTACAATTGTGTTTGTTTCCTTTGGGTTTATTTTCAGTTTAACCAGGATCCTTTGTTAGGGTATAATTTGGATAATTACAGCTGGTCTGTTAGGTATTTTATCCTATGATATATGTGCTGGTATGTACACTCAAGGATCACTTCTTCATGTAGCTCTTCGGAAGGGAGGGAATTTTCTCTCCTTTTAAGAAAGAAATATTGTATGTGATTACTGAATAAACATCATAAGGAGAATGTTGCTGCAGGATACACTATTGATGAGAACGTCTGTCATATTCCTGTTAAACCTTTCTGTTTAATTTTTTAACCAGATATTGTGGTCTTGCACCAGTTCTAAGATACACAGAGCAGTTGAGGCAGGCCAATAAGTAATACCAGCAGCCCCTGTTTTGGTATTTACCCTCTGTATCTCCTGACTTACACCAAATCACCCACTGTTGAGTAAACATCATCTCTGCAAAAGGAACTGCAAATTAGATTCTCCAAGTTTTGTAGAGGCAGACAGAGCCTCAGCTAAGATAGTTTGTGGCTTCTTACCCCCCTTACACAGAAGCATGGGAAAAATCTCTAAGGATCCATTTTTAACCTATTCGAATGAAGACACCACTTAAAGAATTTATTTTGTCACTGTCCAATAAAAGAACTGTGAACTACAAGGGAAGCACTCACAGTGTAAGGCGGCTATGTTTGTCCTCTCAGAGATGACCATTCCTTCTTTTACTTGCTAAAGTCAACCCATGAATTAACAATGAAGCTCCTTTTAGTACCTGTACATTGTCCAATTTTCTGTGTTAAACCTCTCTTCCTTCATTGTTGGCCTTTATTTTCCATATTTAAATGATGTAAATCAAAGTGAGTGTTGATTTTTTTTTTTTGTTGTTGTTGCATTCTTTGATTTGGAAGGCATATAATGTTTAGAAAAATTTATGAAGGCTAAACAGCAAAAATAATAAAGAATAGGAGCTTTACAGCTGCTTTTTGGAAAGAGAAAATATTTCGATGACTCCCATAGTTCCAGTATTTCTCACTGTCAAAACCATCATGCTGTGTGCAACCTGGCCAGTCCCTGTCCCTGGCGGGGTGACCCACTCTGGAAGTGAGGAACAACTGTGAGGAAATCAGCAAAACAATCCAGGTGAACCCTTTCAAATCACTGCTTTCAGTGTAGACCGCTCATTTGGCYGGATCTAGGCTACAGCAGCAGGGATGGTTTTTCTCATTCAAGTATTCTTTCATTTTTAGTGTTATTTCAGTTTTTTTCCCTGTTTAAGAAGTTATAGGTCAGTAATATATAAAATAATCTCAAAATATAGGTTTTTTCCTCCATGTTTGTTAATGGTGGCTTTCTCTGTTTCAGCCTTGATTTGTACAGTGGTTGAAAAACGCTTAGATGCATTTAGCCATCAACCTCTGTCTGATCAGACAGAGGCAYCTGCTGAAGAGCCCAGGCCAACAGACGCAGCACGCCAGGTGGCCGATGAGACAGATGCTGCCGACCGACCCGTCGCAGAGAAAGAAGAGACTGACCAACTTGTTGCTGAGGAACAGCCTTCACGTCGCATCTCTTTCCAGTTAGAAGAATCAGATCAAGCAGGAACAGAGGATTTGGAAACTGAGTAACAAGCAGGCAAGTCATCAAGTAAATGGAGATGAATGGCTTAGCTGAAAGAAGAAACGAATTCCTATCTATTTACAAGTGTTGTGCCCYACCCATGCTGCAGGATGAACCTAAGCAACAGTAGAGCATTAAAGCATGTTTTCCGTATGCTGACATTGCTGATTTCAGGCTGTAAGAATGAAGAGAGAGGTTATTAGTGCAATGAATGGCAGTGAAATTCTATCCCCTTCTACACAACCCAATCCATCAAAAACCTGGGACATTTACAGTTGAAAAGTAATGCTGTCCCACACCCCATGCTAGAAGGTCATGAGAAGGACATTGAGAGCATCCTAAAAACCTTTGCAAGTGCTTTGATAATGTTCTTGGAACAGAATTTCCTATTTTGAAAGGTAGCTGCTACGGCACTTAGATAAATTTCTTTTCATTCATGTTAGTCTCTCCTTTCCTGACAAACTTGGATGGGCATCTCAGCAGGTAATAGAGCAAAGGCTGTTGTTCCTGAAGCTCTTCAGGTTCAAAGAGTTATCTGCCACTGGGAATTTCTGCCAGTGCAAAATCTTTCTCGGCCTCCTGACTCCTGGAGCACTGGTGAGGGGCTGGAGCCATGTGCTAAGTCCAGCCTCAGTTTTCTTTGTAATCACCCTTTCCTGCTGATTCACTGGAAATGGTACCAGACATGACTGACATAATGCGCCTGCACTGCCACATGTATCTGTCTGTTCACAGGCCAGCTCCGCAAATGGGGCATTCCTCCTCATAAAAGTACATCTGCGCTCCATTGCAGCAACACYGTTTCCTTGCTAGCTGYGCCTGTGAAAAAAGTCCCACTTTGTCCAGACTGCTTTGTGCTACCTCCTCTCTGCAGGTCAGAGGAGAYGTGTGCTAACCCAGCAGGCCAGATCCCAGTCTGAGAGTGGGATTTCAGGAATGACACCTGAAGAGACAAGTACCCGCTCCACATCTCATGCCCTCAAAAGGGACATCCAGACTTTTCACTGGACCACTTGTACGTGTGCCTTCACAGGCAGACCCTGCCTTCTCTCCATCCTGGGCTAGGGCATCCAGTGATGATCAGGGCAGCTATTGCTTACATGGAAAAGCTCCCTTGGAAGGTGTCAGGTATTTACCTCTTCTGTACGTAGCTGAAAATCAGCAGTAATGAGATGTAACCACCAACAAATCCACTCAGTGGTTTGATATAATATGAATGTGTTAAAACTGAGTGCCTGGAGTCACATAGTACAGATTGTAGATAGATAGACACACCCATGGATGCTTTTCAAAGCTGGAATATTCCCCTGTAAACTCCTCCTCTGTTTGCTAAGTTGACAGTATTTCAACAGTGTACTTGTTTTTTCATTATGATTGATTYCTCAAAGCAGCCAGCAAAATGTGTTTCATGTATTAAGGTAGTCGGTGCTCACTACATCTGTCTATAAGTTTCTAAGAAGAGTTTATTTTTATGCATATGACTGGAATTGAAGGCTTGAAATGAAACTCTGGTTTAGGCATTGAAGTCAGTGGGAGGTTTACCTCCATTTCAGTAGGACCAAGATTTTGCATTGTTTTTTTCCCATGATGATGGAGACTCCTGTCATGACTTCAGGTAAATCAGGTAAATAACTTAAAGCTAATTTTATCTAGAGAAATAAAAGGCTTTGTGACATGATTCATGAGAATTGTAAATGTTTCAGCTCATTTGTGGAACTATGTCAGTTTCAAGGATTTCTCATTACTGAATGATTGTTTTGTCAATGTACTTACAGGAGACTTAGCATAACCTAGCGGACTGCCATGGATCATTYGTGAAAAGATTCAGACAAATGCTGACTTGAATATTTGGTTTTGGAACGTTACAAGAGGAAGGTGATCACCTGGAATATTTTCATTTTTGTCRCTCCTGCTTTGTGTTTGATTGCTAGAAAATTTACTTGAAATGTTGAATTATTGTATTTAAATAGATTGTGGCATTATTATGTATTCTTAAATTATTATTAAAAAATAATGAATTGTATGCCCTGCATTTTTACTTCATTACAATGTATAGATACAACTCAAGCAGTGTGTATTGTGGTAGAGTTTGCTGTGACAGGTTATGTTTTTATGGGGCCATACAGCCATGAAGCTTTATACTGCACTGGCAGTTTTCCATTAATAGCCTTGAATTCAGCCCCAGACACGAGCAGGTTGGCAGAGGAGGGGCCCCCTCGCATCCTGTCGGTCCCTGGGGAAGCGGAAAACCATGAGCAACAGTAAGGAGGGGAAGAGGGATACAGGGTAATGGTGTAGCTGTCTCCTGTTTGGGGTAATGCCAGCAGACACACAGGCTGTGYGGCACGGGCCTTGCTGCTGGCAGGGTGGCTTGGGGGCTGGCACGCAGGTGGCTGGGAGAGCCACTCCAGCTGAGCCCAGGTGTGAGCACCACATCCCTCATGCCACCTCCCCACAGGGACCCCTCCTGATGCCCTTCCCCTCCAAATCTCCTTTCTCTGGTCTGTGTCCTCAGCAGCAGCTGTCCCTAACAGGCAGGCAGGTAAGGCCGTGGGGTGGCCAACTCTGCATCCACAGTGGCACGGGGGAGGCCTGGGGGTTTGCAGCTCCCGGTCCCTGCTCAGAGCCACAGCAGCATCCCTCGAGTGTGCGTGTGGGCGCAAAGGGGAGCGGAGAAGGGATAGAGGGAGACGGTGCTGCAGGCACTAGAGGGCAGGACAGGCCACAGCAATCCTGCTGCAGGGACATGTAGAAAGACACTGATGTCACCTGTTGCACATTGCACACTGGTGACACCTGTCTGGACTTTCCTCCTCTGATAAACCACAAAGGCGTTGACCTTTTGCAAAATCTCTTCATAACATGAGGAGCTAACACRTAGAGTCACCCAACGTAGTCCACACTAAGATCATAGACCCACAGAATGGTTTGGGTTRGAAAGGACCTTTAAAGATCATCTAGTCCAACCCCCCTGCCAGACAGGGACATCTTTCACTAGATCAGCCTGCTCAAAGCCCCATCCAACCTGACCTTGAACACTTCCAGGGATGGGGCATCCACAACTTCTCTGAGCATTGTGGGTTTCAGGGCTTTCTAACTGCAGCTGCTGAGTGTTCCCAAGCCATGTCTCAGCCCTGGGCTCAACTCTTTCAAAAAGTTCAGCAGAACTGTTTCAGCCTGTCTTCTGAATGAGATTGGAGGAAAAATACAACCATATTTTCAGATGATAAGCAACTTGATARGCAACTCTTAACGCGTCTGTGTGCTGGACCCAGGATGCAGGCTTCTGGGTTCTTTTTCCCGGAACCATCAGAAACTGGACACAAAGTTCRTTTTGACATTGAACTGTGTCCAAAGGCACACTTGTAGCACAGAGGAGTTGAGCTGGTACCTCTTCTAGTCATGCCCGGGCTAGGTACATGTCAGTAAAAGCCTCAAACAGTGGCGTGTGTGCACAGCAAGGCTTCCTATCTCTGTGTGTTTCTACCAAAAGCAGCTGGTTACAATATGACTCTATCCACGTGGTTTCCAACTGTTGACTTCTCTGCAAATAGCCAAAGCATTACTCCAACAACCAGCTCAGCAGTTTAGCTCCATCTTTACTTCAACACCCACTTGAGAAGTGGGAAAGACATTGAGACTTACTGCCTGGCCCTGATTCAGTTTGGGAATCCTCTTGATACTGATGGACCAAACCGGACTCTCCATATTTCTYCCTTGCACTCTGACAGACCAGGAACGTTTTGTTGGGAGTAAAATTCATGGCTGGTTTCCCAGTGGCAGAAATCATGGGTTGCAAGGGGCTGGGGAGACACCAGATAAAAAGAATACACCTATGAAAGTGTTTTGTTCGCTTGCTTATAAGCAYGTGTTAAACATGAACCTCACCTTATCCATCTTTAATGGCTACAGCCTTGGGAGCCCACAGAAGCTGTGTTACTTTAACAGCAGCAGTATAMAGCAATAAGCTGTAATAATAATACAGAACAATAGCCCTGTGGTGTTCACAAAGCCATGAAGATCCCTATCCTGCCCTACTGCAGGAGACACCTTTAGACCAGTAGGACAGTATCTATCATAGTGAAACGATTTCGGTGTGGTTTCTCACTGCCAGGGTTGCTTTCCCGGTGCATACCAGAAGCTAGACATGGCCTGGAGTACGTTTCTGTGGTCTAGCTGTGATGCTGCTTTATTGCAGTATCGTTGTAGTTATAAACTGCCGTATGTCGCCTCATTCCTCCTCCTCAGCCCCACCACGAACGTTTGGCCCTCTCAAGTTTCCCAGGCCTTGGTTATTACATATGATAATATTAGCATACATATATTGTCACTGTCAGTTTAAGTTAATAAATTTGACACTGAACTGTAGCAGCCGTGGTAGTGGCATATCCCACGCTGCTGACTGCCATGGGGTTCMTGATTTCTGGCAAAAAGTCTGGCTGAGAAGCTGATGCAATAATGCTTGAAACCACCCCAGAAAGATTACTTTTATCTATCAGAGTACTAGCTGGATCTTGCAGCCACTGTTGAAACAACATATACTGTTAAAAATTACCTAACAGTGGAATTTGATTCAATAAGAATCGTGATTCAATCATGCTTTGGCAACTGAAATTATATTATTAATCAATCAAATAAATTTGTTTCAAACAGAGTTGACATAATACTCAAGTTATCTACAGTTCCCCAAAACACAACACACTGACTCACAAGATCAYTGAAAGGTCTAGCTAGACTGGAAGGGATGTCTGGATCCCTGGTCATCTGGTCCAACCTCCTCTAAAAGCAGGGCCCTAGATTAGGCTGGACTTTGACTGGCTGGGGTGTAGCGCTGCTGAAATGGGTTTGGGGGGGCTGGTGGCCTACAGGTGGAGCAGCGGGCAGCTATGCCCCTTGCAGCCATGAAGGCAAACCGTGTCCCRGCTTGTGTCGGCAAGAGCATAGGAAACAGATCAAGGGATGCCATTATTCCACTCTATTTGGCAATCGTTGGTCCACACCTGGAGGACTGAGCCCAGCTGTGGTCTTCCCCAGTTCAAGAAAGACACTGAAAAATTGGAGAGGGCCCCATGTAGGGCCACAGAAATGGTTAAACATGGAGAACTTGCCATAGAAAGCAAGACTGAAGGAACTGGGTACATTCAGCTGGAGAAGAGAAGGCTCAGCTGGATCTGATCGTGGTTTTCCAGCACCGAAACGGTGGTTATGGAGAAGGTGAAAGCATCTCTACAAGGATGACCCGTGACAGGACAAGAAGTAATGGCCACGAGTGGCTCCACGGGAGATGCCAGCCGGCGACGTGCCCAGGCTCCCGGCCTGTAACCCTCAGCCTGCCAGGGTGCAAGTCTGCAACAAAACCCCAAGATAACGAAGCAAAATCGGTATCTGTGCAGGAAATTCTCAATGCTGTGAGGTGCCTTCCTTGGAAGTAATTAACTACCACCAGTGCAGGTGAGGGGGTTTGTGTGGATCCTCACAAGTACGGACACCTCCGTACGGCCGCAGCAGCAGCAATGCCGGCGGTCGGAAAGCCGCGGGCCGGGATACTTACATTTCGTTTTTAACAAGTTTCCCGGCAGCGCCCTTGCAGAGTAAGCCCTCGGGCACCAGCGGCAGAGCTGCACCCCGCCCGGCCCGCCTCCGCGCTCCCCTCGGCACGGCCCGGCCCGCGCCGGCCCTTCCCAGCGGCCCGCGGCGGCCCCTGAGCACCGCTCCCCGCCGGCCGCCCCCCGCCGTCCCGCCGGAGCGGAGTGGCGGGGAGGGGACGGGACGCGGCCCGCCCGCCCCTCGGCCCGGCCCTCCTCCGCCCCGCCCGCTGCCGCCCCGCCGCCAGGCGTCTCCCCGGGGCYGGGCATCGCCGCGGGGACGGGAGGAGCCGCCGCCGCTGCGCTCCCCGGCCCGGCGCTGGGGGAGCGGGCGGCACCCKCGGAGCTGGGCCATGAGGTGAGCAGGGCCGCGGCGGGGGCGGCAGGTGAGCGGGGGCGGCGTACGGGCCCGCGGTGCC
>JASVER010000084.1:1069471-1228014 GCA_030449065.1 Oceanodroma leucorhoa | reverse complement strand
AGAAACAGCTGCAGCGGGTTTACATCGGCTTTTCGTCCCTCTTCGGCAGGGTGACAGCCTGCTGCAGTCAAGTCTTGAGCTGTCATTGACTCCTAACAGGACTTTTTTTTTTTTTTTTTTTTTTTTTTCAGTGGGGAGGAGGATTTACCACATTATATGATTGATTTTTTTTCTTGAAGTACATAACTTTGTTAAAATTTAACTTTCAGTTGTTTTTTATTTCCCCATTAAAAGTCTGCGTCCCATAGCCAAATGACAGTTCGTTTTTCTAGAAAGGTGAATTTGGGACAGCCAAACTCTTCTCTGAGGGCTGTTGCTTTCCCTGTGTGACTTGAGCATAACAAGTATGTTCCTCCTTACAAAGGAGGGCCAATAAGGCTAACTGCTTTTGTAGAAGATATTTAAAGTAGTTGATGAAGAGCACAAAGTAGTAGCTGTCTTTAAAGTGTGAGTTTGAATATAATCTTCTCAGCTGATAACTTTTAATTTATAAAGGACTGTACTGGACAAAATCCAAGCTATGTTTTTGGGTACATGATATATCTCTATACATATTCGTGTGTGGCCRCTTTGTCCGACATAAAGGATTATTCATATCACCTTGATGACGAGGGTCTTCATGAATGAATACAAATGGTACATACATTCCCTTTCCAAGAAGTGGTAGGAGAGGATGTGCTTGGCGTTACTGCCAGAAGATTAGCAAATCCAGCTCTGACAGAATGAGGAAGGAAGAGGTTCCCAATCTGAGCTGTTGCATCTCTCGGTATTGCAGTTGTAAAATTAACATCAGCATGTGCGACCTGATTCTTGGTTGTCCCAAAGCTTAGCAGAAAATCTGGCTGTTTAAGTCTGAGATAGCTAATCACGTGCAGCAGCACAAAGCGTCAAGCAGTACTGTCCTGACTTGGCAACTTCTCCTGCAAGACAAGAGCATCTCTTTTTCTTGTGAGATCTGCAGTACTCTGCTGACCCTGCACGTGCAGCACCTCTGTTGTGCTCTGACCCTTYGCTGGGGAGAAATAAAGATGCTGTCATTGGGAATTCCCCTTTGCTGCTCCTTCAGCTCCCTGTTGTTGGTTGGGGAAGCCATGCACGGAGCACTGCTCCACTTCTGTGCATGGGGAGCGGTCATACTCTACAACATGAAGTGGGGCTGTGCCAGGCAGGTGGCTCTGGGTGGAACACGGGTAGTTCTGTTAAACAGAAGTACGGGTGCAGTGACAGGATCAGTGACAAATTGTGTGATTATTATTTGATATTGTGTGTGTTTGCTGCTGCGGTGCACTATATGTGCAGTATACTTTCCACCATTAGTGTGCACTTACTTGCCCTGCATTGTAAGTCAAAGCAGTCAAAATCTCATTTACAAACTTAATGGGAGCCGGTATAGATCCTGGAGTAGTATAACTGCGTAATAGGCTGGTCGCCACGGTGTTTTGAATTGTTGAGTGCTCTTGAGGTGTATGTCTGACATTTAAACAGGACTTGATCTTTCTGATCATGCAGATGCTGCAAATTTTGTAATAGGATTATTTGTGTAAGAAGCAGAAGATGGGATGAGYAGGAATAAAAGCTAGAAATAAGATCAGAAGGACTGTACCAGTTTCTCTGGATCTGTGCATCAGAGTGAGAACAGTAGTGGGAGGTTTGGAGAGTTCGATACAAGAAAGCACATAAACACATAAATAATTATTTCTTAAAGGCAGAAGGGGCTATTAAATCATGTAGTTAGTTCTCCAGGTTTAACCAGGTTGAAGCCTTAGATTGGCATCTTCAAGTTTATTTAAAATTGCTCAGTTTTTAAGATAAAAATGAGGAGTTAAACCATTTTGAGTGCACTGCTTCTAGGTAGACTTTCTTTTAACATGGGCACTTGTTTTGCATTCATTTTGCAGACACGTAAGCCAGCATGTCACAGATTCATGCTCTAACTAAAGCAAATAACTTCTATTTCCTTTCAATTCCRTAATCTGCTCTGCAGCGAGAATCTCCTTGTTGTAAAGCTCTGTGAGCACACACATTTCTTCTCTCCCTGCCTGCCCTTCTGCCAGGACTTGATGGAAAGGAAACAGCTAAGATAATTCCCCCCTGATTCTTGAGATACATTTATTCTACAGTGTGTTGCAGGGGCTGGGACCTGAGCCRGTGTCCCTTTCCCTCAAACTCCTAACTTCTTGGCTGCTGATTAAAAACAAAAAACATCAACCATCACCCTGCCCATAAGTGAATACACAAACTGTACTTGAGACAGTCTGTGCTGGTGTTTGATATAAGTTTCMTGTGTTTGATGTAAGTTTTCATGTGTTTGAGCGCTCGACATTACACCTAACTTCACRAACCTAAATAGCCCTCTTCAATAAGAGCAATCTAGCTCACAAGATGTTCGGAGAACCAGAGTGTATTTAAAGTACACATTGCCAACTAGTTCCCTACTGGCTGCACCGTGGTTTTATTTTAAGATGTTCCTGCTTTYAAAGATAAGCATGAAGCAAATGAGACTGCTCCAAACACCAAGGGAACGGCAGTCACACACTTCTGCTTAAGCACGTGCCACCGTACAACTGGCTACATCATTTAATTGTCACTAAACCCAGAAGAAACTGTTTGTTCTTTTTTTTGCGTGTGTGGAAAGAAGTAGGAAATCTCTTTAAATGATGCCAAGGATACTGCTATTTTATGATAACTAGCAGGAAATAACAAGAGTTAGGACAGAAAGAAGGTCAGTCTACTTGAATTCTGTATGGAAAAATCTTGAAAGTTGATCATAAAATTTAATTCTACACATATCCCGAGGATAATCAAATAATTATTTTGCTTCTAGCTTTGTTCTTTTGCTGACTTAACTCTTTCTTCCATGCATTCTTCTGAATATGGGCTATTTGGAGTTTGCTGTGAAAGAGCGTTTCGGGTTCCAGTTGTCTCTGACGTAATGATCTAGAAGCGGCAGTTCTTTCCAGTGGTCTTTGTCCGTATGCTTCTCATATTTCCTCTTTTTTCTTGCTTTTTCTGCCTGTACTTCTTACAGGTGGAATTAATCTTCTGTAAAATGGTGTGAGTTGCAGTGCTAAATCAGGATCAAGGATGCCTTTGTAAACTATTCTGTCTTGAAGGACAAAGTAGATCTGCTTTTATCTTTCTCCTTCCTGCACCTAGAGCACTACTTTAGGAGGAGCTGTTTCATAAACAACTTGAGATAGCAAGATTTAGGCTTTCCAAATAGCATTAACTACTCATAATTCCAATCTGGAATGATGATACAATAGTGATTGTATCATAAGGCATTGATTTATAGTTCTAATGAGTTGGAGAGATAACTTGATCACACTGATTACCTCCCAGTGTTTTCTCCCATTCAACTTCCATGATTTTTCAAAGGACATCGCTGAACACATGGACACTGCGTATTCCCTTACTTAAACAGCTGAAAAATTGCAGTGGGAATAAAATGCAGAAAAGCGTGCATTGCTAGTCTTTGTGGTGGGTCATAAAAGGGTTTAAAGTAAGCTCAGTCATGCTGGGCTGGTAACTCAATATCCTTGTTTGTTGTCATTTTTTCCTCTGGAGAGCCTCAAGTTTCRAGTATAGAAAGATTTGGCTCTTTGAGTTGCTAATAAATCCTTGAAGATATTAGACAAATATAAGTGAAAACTCCACTTCTTGTCTATATCAGTGAAGAGCCAGAAAAAGTAGCTGTGCGGAAGAACTGTGTGCATTTCATCTTGTTATTCTTAACTTAGGTGCTGCTATTGGAGTATAAAAGAAGATGTARGGAGTATCTCAGGAATATCACCATGGTCTGCTGTGTGTAGCACCTTGTCCTGACGCTCCAATGATTAAGCTTTGGGGAAGAAGACCTCCCAGCTCTGTCTGACCCACAGGGGTCAGAGAGTAAGTGCTGACGTTCATCCCAGCCCAACTGCTGGGAGCCAGTCCTCTGTRTAATGTGGATGGATTCCCTGTCCCAGTTGTTTTCTCCTCCGTCTCTTCCTCCCCTGCTCTGAGGGAGGTGGGAATTGGTCTGTCCTAGGAGGATGCTTCTTCATTGCCTATTTTATGTGTCTCTTGGGGAGGAGCAGGGGARTTGTCTCTCTTATGTGTTGAGATGCAATAGGGGAGCAGTCATCTCCTGGATGTCTAGAGTGATAGTATTCTTTCTGCCTTACGTGGGGCAGTGGTGCTCCTGACAGGGAAGCTTGTGCTCATGGTTAAGGTAGTTCAGCTGGTGGCTGCCCAGGCCTGCATGTTGCACGTAGAGCTGTTTCAGTGCTAAATGTCAACTCTGTGTTCTGAGGGGTATTGCAGATGACCTACACAACCCAGACATGCCGTGCGGAATGGCTCACCACGTTCATTGTGCAGATGGCACCGTGCTTTGTCTTCACAGCAACGCTAACCATGTTGGGGAAAGTTGTGTGCTGCCAGTTCAGGAGCACTAGTCACTCCAGAATGGCAAGATTCATCCACAGATTAGTAAGTTTGCTGCGTTCATCCTGTTGGGAGGCGCTTGTTCCCCTGTCAACCTTCTGATGCCATCGCCTCTTCAGTGATCGTCTGAAGAACCGTAGCAAGAAATGTGTTTGCAGCAAATGCAGAATAGCAGCTGGTAGAGTGCATAGGGTGGTGCCATCAGTGTGGTCAACTGTGTGCATTGGGCATAAAGTCACGGGCATGGTGTAGGTAGGCTAAAGAGTCCTGTAGTGTAGACACACAGAGAGTGCAGAGATAGCCGCTGTGGCCCCGTGCAGGCCATCTGATTCCTAGAGCAGACAAAGCCAGGGCACAGCATTTGCTCCAAGTCTTGTACCATGGCACGGGTAACAAAGTCGGTGTAGATGTGCTTTGCTTGTCTTCAGGGCATGTACTAGAATTGCACTTAGGAAAATACTAGAGTAGGAGTATTTAACCTGTGCTAGCATATACAGTAGCAAGCAAATGTAGTGCAGTGAGCAATATTATACTTTGCTCCTCCACTTGGTCTCTTGTTTCTAGGTTTCTGTTGCTATGAATGGTGTTGAGGGACTCTTGAGGATAAGCAAGGCTATCTTCTGCAAGAGTGTCACGTGTATCTTTCAGAGAGAACTGCAACAGCAGAAGTCCCACATGCTTTTTTGGCTATAAAGTGTCACTGCAATTTTCTTGGGTTTTTTTCAGCTAGAATGTTATTTCAATCACTGCAGCTGTATAATGTGATCAACAGCATTGGTTTGTCCTGTCCTACAGAAATAAGTAGCATTAGAATCAATACAGCTTTTTTAAAGATTACAATTAAAAGTGCTGCAAGGCTGAGCAATAAACAAGTGATTTATAAAGCATTAAAATTCTGTTTTGCAAGTGCCTTGACAGATTGATGCCCAAAGAACACACCAAGTATCTAATCATTATATTGTCATGCAATAATAAACAGTGGAAGGACCAGTGAAGCACGTGTTAAAGATACAGCTAAGCTAGTTCAAAGTTTATTTTGTCCCCAGAGAGGTGGATGTTCCTTCTTTGTCAGGCAGAATGATATCCAGAGTCATCACCACAGATGCGGCGTGCAGAGAACCAAGGGGTGTATGAAAGGAAGGGAAGCAGTGATGCTCAACAAAGATCTGGAAAGAGACAGTAAGCGAAAGGCAAAGGAAAGATAATGAAATACCAGAAAGTATTAGCTAAAGGAAAGAAGTTACTAAAAACATAACTGAAGTTGGATTGAAGAAACAAAAGAGAAACTCTTAGATGGAAGAACAGTGAAAAAAACCCAGAGATTTGTTTTGTAAACATAAGAAGTTCTATTTCAATTCAATTTTCATTTATTCTTAGCAACCAGCTAAACTTTCTCTGCAGAGAGGCAACCTTTGTAATGTTCTAGAAAGCAAAAAGACTCTACATAACGTGGTCCAGGATGCTTTCTGTCTTCTGATTTTTTCTTCTATCTTGGTGGAATCATGGCTCACCTGCATCATTGAGTAAGTAAAAGGCATTAAATCCTTTTTAAGTGATTAAGACAAGCTAAGAAGAAGTAACGTAACTCTTTTCTGCTTCAACTGCACTTAGATATTTCAGCAATCACCCATACTAATTAAACAAGTGACTTAATACCTCTCACACTGAAACAGCAGCAGGTGATTTGCCTGCTGAAATCAGGTGATTTACCTGTTGAAACACTACCTTTTTGTATTCTCAGGGCTCTTCCAGGAAAAGACTGGGGCTGCTGGCCAGAATGAATCCAAATGCACTAGGATAAAACCACACCTCCCTCCTTCGGTGGAGGAGAAATTTGAAAACTAGCACATGAGGTATCTCAAGTGGATGCATCATTTGCTGCTTGTAAACCTGGCAGCCAAATAGCCCTTCCTCATTCCGATGGTGCCAAGCACTGGAAAGAGATTGCTCAGTGGTTGGTCCTCGGTGGTAGGTGCCAATGAAAGTAAGAAAAATTGTCTCAGGTGAGGATTTCAACAGCTGGGGGGGAGGCTGTTATATCCCAAATGAAGGAGGATGAAACCAGCAATTTCAGTGAAATATAACACAGTCTGTAGCACTGATTCATAACAAAGCCAGTGAAACTGATACATTTCTGCAAAATGTTTTGGTTTCAGTTAACTCAGTGTATTCAGACAAAAATAAGTTTTACTGGAAATATTTTGTCTTGTTCATGACTCACTTGTTTTTACAAACCTAACACTCATTTCCCCACAAGAGAGGTAAATAAGCAGGCAAAGCAAGCACATGTTTACTATAAAATCTGTGATATTGAAATTCTGCAGTTCTGAAAAGTATTCTCTGCTTTCCCTTCTGTGAACCTGCTGGGGGGGGTGTGTGTGTGAAAAGTTTCTTACCGCTGTGGTGACACTCATGATGTCCTGGTTTGGAAACCTGTTGCTTTGGATTTTTACTTTTGCTTAGAACAAAAGATTGCAGAGGCATTTTGGGTCTCTTGGAGGTTGCAGATGGATTGTAATGATACTCTTATCACTGGTCGTGCCTGGCAAGGCTTCTGGACCTTATTACGTCTCGCGTGACAGCTGCCAGTGACAAGAATAATTTTCACGCTTGGAAATCATCTTTACTTGACCTGTGCACATTTACTTGCTGTTCTCCTCTCTAAAATATTCTTAGTGTGAGTGATACATGGAATTACCTCCCTTTTTAATGCATGAATTTGCTATACAGATTTTTTACTGAGTCTGCTAAGGTATGTGGAGGTTCTTGGTTAATAAAAATGTATCCTACTTTTCAAGCATTTATTGAATAAAATGAAGAAAGGCTGCCCTGACCAAAACAGAGAGATTGACAAGGAAGAAAACAAAACAAGGATAAATGGGAGAGTAAATTGGTTTTCCCCTCTTTATTTTATTCTAAAAGAAAACAGAAGACTGTAAGTGATTTTTTTCTGTAAGTTGTTCTTATAGTTTCAGTGATTTGTCAATGTTGAAGCCTGAATCTCAGAACACTTCAGTCTTTGCAGGCCTTACCACCCATACAGGCAAATACTTACAAATCTCTGGACCCCTGGCAAAGATGATATACTGAGTTACAGAGTGTATAAGAGGATGTTAGAGGTCATCAAAGTGGCTCAGCTGAGAAGGAGTTGTGGGTCTCAGTCCTTTTAAAAAAAAATTGTCAGATTTTTGCTAAGTTTTCCATACCATTTTTATCAGCATTAAAAATACCAACATTTTAAAATAATTTTGAAATACAAAAATGAGTATAGACTTCTTAAACTAATGGAAAACAGAGTATAAAAACAAGGTTATTTTAAATATTTTGTACCAAAATCAGTAAAACAGTTCATAAAATAGTTGAAGACAATGAGAATGAGTGTCGTCTTTGATCTGTAAAAATATTAGCAGGATATATTACTTTAAAACTTTTCTTTTGTCAAATTCACTCATTTTTTAGACTATATAAGTCTCTGAATTGTCTTTATGGTCAGTGATTTGCACTGATTACTTTTTTTAATCATCTAATTTAGAAAAACCAAAAAAATTAAATTCCAACCTGATAGCAAAAATTGTCACGCATCTGTTTAGGTACTAAGGTTGCTATCATACTTGTAATAATATATTTGGGTCCCAGAATCTTAAATTGCATTAAATTGTAATTTTAATTTCATTTATTTTGACAAGGATGTTCTTCAAAAGTTGAATCCATGGAGTTTACAGGACAACTTAAACCAGCATCTTTGTGGGAAGTGTAATCTGGGCCTTCAGTTTGTCCCAGCAAAGCAGTGACTCTTGAATCGTACTGATTCTCCCAGTGCGAATCTGGTTAGCAAGTAAGTCATCAGTGACTATTTATTAGAAATCTGTTGCTTTTTTATTAACATTGTAGTAGATGTTAGAGACTAGAATGTCATGGTGCAACAAGTAAAATACACTTCAGTAGTTTGTTGTCTGAAACCATCTAAGTATTGGATATCAGACAGTTTTAGATAACCCTAAGTTCTTCCACTTGCAGACCTCAGATCCCATATGAACATCTGAGAGAATATGTTCATGTAGGTTTTATAAATTACTGAAATGACCTTCTGGTAACTTGGGGTGCAGATGTCAAACGTCTGAGTTGTTTGGGGTTATTTTTCATTAACTCACTGGACCATACTGAATGGATGTTTCAAATGTCAAAGTTGGAGTTGAAGAGGTCATTCAACTGGGTGAAGAAATTAGGACAAATGACCTCTTGGTGAACTTCTAATGAACAGTTAGAGATCACAGGATTTTTTTCTACCTTATTGTAACAAGCTTTTCTATATCAGGATAACTCTTAAATGAAGAAATGGTGTTCTCTGCTTCTGTTGCTAGAGCCCTTGGAGTAGTTAAACAGATTTCAAGACTGTCTCTGAAAAAATGGCATACAGACAAGTGACTGTAATAAAAATGCCAAACTGCTGAAATACTAGGTATATTGTATATCTGCCTGCAGTTTGCATTCATTAATCCATGGTGCACCAAATTTCAAGTTCCTAATTTAGTATTGATATGGGAGTTAATGGTCACTTATTTTTAAGTGGGTTTTTTCATTCTGTGGAGGTAGTGGCTGAACTCTTCCTTTACTGGTCTTTACAGGGCTCTTCAGCATTGGCCTTGTTATTCTGGTTTCGTAATTCCTTTCACATTCTCCTACACTGGAAAAAGAAGCTTGCGTAGACAAGAGCCAGTCTCCTTTAATTTATTCAAGTTTCAGTTTTGCTGGAGAAAGGGGTAGAACTACATTACTGTGCGGGATGAAATTTTAAACAAGCACAAACACTGTGTATGTAATACCACATTTTTTGGCTTCTTGTTTGAGTAATGTACAAGAAGTGGCACAGGATCCCAAGGAGGTTTGTATACCATACAATTACTGAGAAGACTTCCAGGCCAGACCTCGGAAAGACAGGAGTCTGATATAACTGTGATACAAGCTGTCAGTATGGGAAAACAAGAGGTTCAACTGATCTTTAGCTGACAGTGGGGAGCAACTTCTCTCTCCTTTATCTGAGAAACAGGTTACGGTGCTCAATATGAATGGTGATTCATTGTGTTGAATCTGCATCTATATCTACATTTATTCAACAGTAACCTGGGAGCCACAATTTGCAGATTTTTTGAATCATCATATGGCTTCGTAGTCAGAGGAGAAATTAAGGAAACAGCTAAGTAATATTTGGGAACATGTGTAGCTTTCATTAATCAATCATACATGCAGTATTTGGAGGATTTAGATATTTTTAGAGTTGTGCACCGAAGGCATTCTAAGCACTACTATGAAAATATAACCCCTAAAACTAACATACCCTTTAAGAAAAGGCAATTAAGAAATCACTCAAGTTAGTTTCATTCCAACAGAATTAGTCCCCGATGATTTAACGTAATGGCTTCGTTTCAATGAATTAGTTTTAATAATTGCCCCTTGCATCTGTCCCATATGAAGTGGTAGATTGCATTTTTCATGCAGTATCCCACTCCAGCCAGTCCATGTGTGCGAACGGGAGTGAAAGGATGTGG
The DNA here is from genome assembly GCA_030449065.1 of Oceanodroma leucorhoa. Classification (NCBI taxonomy): domain Eukaryota; kingdom Metazoa; phylum Chordata; class Aves; order Procellariiformes; genus Oceanodroma; species Oceanodroma leucorhoa. The sequence goes on along the minus strand of JASVER010000084.1, from coordinate 1,218,040 downwards.
GTGGTTTTGCTGCCGAGTTTGCCATTGGCAAATCCAGCTGCTGTTGGCAGAAAAATCTGTGTGTGCAGGTTGCAGCAGACAAATTGAGGGATGTGACAGGCAGCTGTTATCCAGTACAAAGCTTGTGGCGTTTAATTAAACAAATCAGCTACTGTTGTCTCTCTACCTCAAGTATTAAGTTCTTAGTGAAACCTCTGCTTATGCTTTAGTGTGAGTTTTTAGGATGTCTTAGTGTTATCATTGCTTCCTTCAGATGGCTCAAACAATTCTCTAAGTCCGAGGCCTTTAGCAGTGGACAGAGGAAAGAAAACATTTGTAGTACCCAAGATGCTGTTAACAAACAGTGGGGCATATTATGGAAGAACATTAATTATGCTTTGATACATAATTTATGTATAGAGACATACAGCTTTTATGAAGCAGCTAAAGAGACAAAGCTGCTAAACCTGTTGAAATCACCGTTACGATCATATGTTGCATCTAAAATACCTGTAAAAATACCAATATTCTTGACCTGAAATCCTTTTTCAGGTAAAACTTCCTCAGTTTTACTAGTTTCTGAATGAAATGGTCATTTCACAGCGTTGAAATTTAAAGCTCCTAAAGAGTGAGAGCAAGGCTCTGAAAGTGAAATGTGACCAAATAATTTGAATATTAATACTTAACACAATATAGCAGCAACATCACACACTGCATTACATTATTGCAATAGCGCTGTAGGGCACGTCTGGATGATGCTGTAGGTATGTACATAGTTTGTGTGCATCTGAGGCTAGGAGGTTTTAGATTACCATAATCTAAGCAAGATGTGTGAGGTAAGGTGTTGGCTTTCAGATGACAAATCTGTTTTTATGATTTCCTGAAATGTACTGACGTTGCTGAAGTACTGCCTAAATGTGTATCCCCCTCTCTGGTCACGGGAGCGGCCRTTGCACCGTGTGGGAACCCATCCGTCCCTCTGTCTCCGCTGTGGGTTTCGCTCACCGCATTTGGAAAGCTGGCAGCTGCTAATGAGTTTTATTTGTAGTGAGCTTATGAAAAGAGAGAGTGTTAAAGCCAAGGTTTTCGTAAAACCTTTTTGGAGCTGCAGGAGACTTGTTGACTCTTTGCGGTAGGCCGCCTGAGGAGGATGCAGGGAAAGGAAAGGAAATCTCTCTGCCACCAGCCTGTCCAGTGGAGAGAAGTGGCAGTGCCCTTCCTGAAATGTGTTGGGATGCAGRCCTGAAGCAATGAAAAGAGCTTAGCCAAGGTATTGAGGGAGAACAGGAAAAAGTGCTTTTTCACGTGACCTCGTACAGGCAGGTTCAGTGTCTGTTTTGTGCTGGTTCAGTCCTGAGTTTCAGCGAGTAGCCCAGAGTCCTCTCCACAGGCTCATTGAAATGGAAATGGTTCTGCTGTGGAATGCAAATTATTTTAGGAATGTTCCTGGGTCTTGAGGCTTTTTAAAACTCACACTTTCAAGATTTTTTTTTTTTAGCTTATTTTAACCAATTCTCATAACAAAACAAGGATCCAGAAAGATGATTGGTGCCTTGACCCTGAYCCAGCAAAATATGAAGTGTAGGTTTGTCTTCGCGTGTACAAATAGTTCCCTGCAAGCCAGTGGTGGAAAGACATGGGAAATGCAGAAATGCTTTGCTGGATCGCAATCAAAATGCTGAGTGCTTTGCAAAGCCAAACAACAAGAGCAGCCCTCCCTAAGGCAGGCTGGCATGAGATGCCATTTGGTATCATTCCCTAGGGATTTGTCTCCCTTTGGTTACTATCACTTTTTTAAAATACTACTTAATAGCATTTCTTCTGTTATCAGGGCACTGGAGATGGGCAAAGACTTGTACTTGTTGCATTGTCTGCCATAGGTCTTCTGCTGACCAAAATAGACCAACATCAAGTGATACAAGGCTAGGAAAATTATGATGAGAGATGGTGCCATATTTCAGAACAGGAAAGACTTGCTTAGAAACAAGGAGTGGGATTTGTTGGTCTTTGTGTTTCTGGTATCAGGACACAAGATATAAAATGGATTTACTTTTAATGAAATTTGTTCTGCTTTAAACTGAAAATAGACTTAGATAGATTCAGTGCACGTGTGGACCGTATTTGCTGATGCTACATGTTGAGGTGATCGTAACCAGGTTAGAACATTGATCGGTAGGTGCAGGGAATGGAAGGGCAGGACTTTTTTATATATCCAAATTTAACACTCAATGTAGCTTTGGCAAAATAATAGCTAACTGATCCAGAAATTATCAAAGTCAATAGAATGTCTTATTGCCTGACCTCTTGAAGTCACTGGAAACTGACAGTGCTCTTGGTTGCTTGCATACCGAGGCATTTAATCTACAGAGATGTGTATATAGTTATAAAGTTTCCTTCAGCAGCAGGACTAGTTTGTGTATTTGTATAGTATTTGTGCGCGTGTATACACACTTTAAAACAATTATCATGAAGGTATACAAAATATTCTTAGTAAACACATTAGAGAAAACGTATCGTTGAGTGCATGACTTTTATCCACCCACAATCTGCCTTATGATTTTGTGCACCATTCTTTTATATCTACTTAAGTCATTTCTATATCATTATGATTTTCCTTCTTGTTCATGAATTCAGGAGAAGAGAAACTGTCAGCAGAAATGCAGTTAGCCCAGCATGAACACTGGCAGTAGCCAAAAGAGAACAAGCAGGGACACCAGTGGAATGCTAATGCTGTGTAATAGATGTGCTGTCTCCTGAGGTATGTTTTTTTCTGATGGATGCAACCTGAGGCATAAGGTATGCTGAAAGTTAAATCCTGGCAGCAGATTTCTGTAGTGGGGGAAGAGAGTCCGTCCTGATTTAATCTCAGTGTAAGTAGGTTAAGTGTGGTTTTCCTGTCACATCTTTGCTTGTGTATTTTAAAAGACATTTGCAACCATGTTATTTACCATAGATGTCTTGAAAAAATGCTTTTACTTGCGTTTTACCTTTACGCAGTTAAAATATGATAAAAGTTACTTAGATAACAATGTCATCTATGTGGGGCTCTTGTGAATCTATAAACGGGTTGTCGTGGACATTCTTCCGAGTATCTGAAGTAGAGCAGCATCCCCTTTTCAGCTGCACAAGTAAGCTGGACAGATGACTTCACAGCATCAGGAGAARTCTTCTGGTGACTGGTTAACTAATGCATCTCTTTGGCATGCAGCATGAAACAGAGGTGCATTTTTGAGCCGTACAATGTCAGATCATTAGAAAGAGTATGCCTGTGTTGACAATTATCATTGGGTTTTGACATTGGTTTTGTATAGAAAGCAATGTAAGGAATTCTCTAATAACCTGTGAGGGCCTGGGGGGGCAGATGCTGACTGGTTCAGAAGAGCCATGTTTCCGCTCAGAGTGGATTCATAATTCAAAAGCTATGATCCAGGTCTTTGTCTCTGTATGGCGTAAGTGTCTTTTGCAGACAACATGTTCTCTTGTCATCTACAGATGGCATCATGGTGCAACCATAAGGGTATCGCCCACAGTGTCAGTGTGGCAGTATGAAAGCTTTTCGCGTGCTGCCTCTTACATCTTTTCCCACATCAGTGCCTGCTTTTCCTCTGTCTTTCTGGGGCATGATGCCAGGGAAGGTAGATGTACCTCTTCTGGAAGAGAGTCAGATCAGCGGAAGAGCTCTGTCACATGAACCCATGTGAGAATGCTGTGGCGTTACATGCAGGACAGCTGTCTTGAACAGCTAGTTGTAGTCTTATGTTGCAGACATTGCAAAGGTCCCTCACAGAGCAGTTTCCTGGCCTTCCTTGCCATGGAGTTTGTCGTCTCTGGTGAAGATGAGCTTCAGGGCCAGTGAAACAAGCACTGGTTCGTAAAACTGTCATCCTCCTAGAAATCTGCAATGACCTGCAGTGGATACAGGACTTTGGGTGAAAACTGCATTCAGAAACTTTAGCCAGGTGTCATCATAGTATTTTCCAGGCCCAGGAGGAATAGAAAGTGGAGTCTTTGCTGCCCCTTTTGCTGCCTCTCAATGCGAACCACTGGTAAGCAAGGTAGTTATCAAGGCCATTGTTGGCAGCCTTCATGGATGTCTCATGTGCATCATGAACAGTCCCAGAGGTCCTGTGTGGGCTGGTTTCCCTTGCTGTGCATTTCCTTGCGGGAGTCACCTTTCCTCTGGTGCAGCAGCGACCCTGATCCTCCTGTAGGTCCTCCTCATGGACCATACCTGGAAACTGGCTGTCTGATTTCATTACTCCCACATCCTCTGCATCAGAGCAGAAGGGCTAACAGGCGTTGCCATTCCCACTGTGGACCCTGGACATGCCAGGGCAATCCCACCACCATAACGTGTACCCACCCCAAGTCATGCACGCTCACAGTGTGCCCACTTTAATGCCGTGAGGGGCAGCAGGTAGATGGCAGTGTCACGGACCGACTCCTTCCTGGCTCCAGACTGCAGGAGAAGGAAGCCCTGTCAGCATGGGCAAAGAGAATGGGAGGGAAGAGCCAACCTGCGCCATAGCACTTTTCTGCTGTGGTTTTTGTAGCTGCTTCTGAGTAATAAGTGAATGGAGAACCTCCTCATCCAGATAGCTGCCCCCACCCCAACAGCAGATCAGCCTTTTGATTGCAGTGGAGGTGTCTCATAGGCATTTGTGTTGCTCTGGACCGTGCTACTCTTCATCTGAGTCCCTCTGATGTCATTCTGACCTGTCACAGTCTCTGTGTCAAGAGGTATGGTCTTCTGTCCCAGCTAGTGTATGTGCTTCTTATTCTCCATGCCCCCTCCTCTACCGGCAAAGTCATACCACAGAACAATTCAACCAAACCTTAATTGGGGTGTTCATGGACCACAGTGGACCRCCATGGAACATGGCTGGATGGCAGACATATGGGGGACGGGGAGAGGATGGACTGAGGCTGGACTTCCTCATAACAGGAGACTGCTGCAGACCAGATGTGGGAGGATGAAGGTATACTACTGACTCAAACCATATGGAAGGGGAGAGCTTGTTGTGTTGTGGTGGTTTAACAGGTAATTGCCCTGCAGATTGAATGCCAGCAAAATTAAATAATTTTGCCTAGTAATTCAGTGGGGGGATGAAATCTTTATTAGTTGATGGCACTGCTTTGACAGTGACAACATGTAGCCTGCTGTGTCTGGGGATGACAAAGGTTGGCATGTGTACAGTCACATATGGATGCCATTAAAGTCCACTGTTCCCTCTGCAAGGCCTAAATTCTTAGAAAATAAGACCACAGACAAGTGCCTCACTCTCAGACAGAATGGAGTCAAACTGCAGAGTACTTTTTTTGCAGAAAGAAAGTGTTTTCTGGCCGATGGAAATCAGGCTAGGACACTTGCTCCTTAGAAAGCCTGCTCTCAGCATGGCTGTTTCCACATGGAAAGAGGACTCGCTGATGTCCTTCAATGTGCAGGCCCCTTTACTGCTTCTCTCACATCTACACACTGTCCCAGTCAGAGACAAAAGCCAGTTTATAAGCTGTATGTTCACCGGAGGCAGCTGTTTTGGCAGAGGACAGAGGTTACAGAAGAGAAGTTGATCTGCTGGAGCCTGTGTTTTGTGCCTCATCTGCAGTCCCATTGATCTCAGACAAAAGTGATGTACCAGCAGCCCGCCTGTTCTCTGCCTGGTTTCTTATAAGAACAGACAAACTGCAATACAGCAGGACTTCATTAATTTGCTGAAACTTAAGCGTCTAGTGCTGTCTGAGATGCCCTGGGTAGCCCTGCCTGGCTTCTGGCTCCTGGTCTAGGAGGGACTCTTCTTCCTGTATAACCAAGATTACAGCTATCAGCCTCATGTGGATGCTTCAGATGTCCTAGGGCACCTCAAAAGACACAGGATGCTTGTGCACGGGCAATTGAAGTGTCTTCGCTGCTGAAGGTCTCTGATGAGCTGCTCCCTGTCAGTTTTATCCCACTGGTGTTAGGGAATATGTGCAGCCCAAAGGTGGGTGGAATCTTCTTGGTTTTCTCTTGAAAATACAAATTTTCTTCACTAAAGACTACAGTATACCTGTCAACTACCCCTCACCACCCACCACTGCAAATCACTCATTAAAATGCAAAGCTTGTACTTGTCTTCTGTTTGATGAAGGCAGCATTGGATTGAAAGACATGTTTAAGCATGTGGGAAGGAAAGACCAGGCAGCTCTTTATATTTTGACATCAGAACTCTTCCAAATTCCCGAGTGCAGAGTATCTGTAAAATATATTTTCTTTACATGTTGTCTTTTATGCTAGGATTGACAATTTAAATCCTTGGGGGTTTGATTATGTTGTGATGAGACACAAGGTAAGATAGCAAGTCTGATTTATTAACTTTGTGTGTCTTGGTCTTGGGTCCGTGAGCACTTAAATGAGGATGTGTAAGTTTATCAAGTGTTAACTTGCTAATGTAATCAGCATGCTTGTTATGTTGCCCAGTAATGTGCATCATTGTTGAGTAAATGCTGGGGGGAGTACTCAGCATGGCTGCTTTTGTGTGCAGGGACAAACGGCATGTCCTCAAGCTGAGATGGCAACTTAGGTGCCTGCAATGGATCGCTAGAAGTGTTATCTTAGACTTGTCAAACTTGAAAATGACACTACAGTGAGCTCATAGGTTTTGGCAGATAGCTGCATCTCAGCTTCCTCATCCTGCTTATGGACAACCTGGCAGAGTCGCAGCTTCTTCCCTGGCAAATTCTCATCAGCAGGCCTCTGACTCCTCTCTGCCTCGTTGGGCTCTGCATTCACCTTATCTTACCACTTCTTTACTCTCCCTGAGTCTTTCCTCCTCAGTTCTCATTATTCTTTGCCATCCATTTTTCCTGTCGTCTTTATTGCCTTCTTCCATGCTCCTCTTCCCTCAGTTCTCCCAACCAGCTTCAATTAATTTGGAAGTATCTTACTAACAATCATTGTATTTTTAAAAATGAAGATGTTTTCTTTGACCCATTTCAGTCAGCAACAAAATACTGTTGTCTTCATCAGAGTCAAGTTTTCACCCTAAATCATATACATACACCTTCAAACAGTAAAATTTCAGTCAAAAAACAGCAGATGAATGGGAAGGGAACAAGATGAACAGAGTTCAGCAGAAAGCTAGAAGTCTCCAGAAGTCTTTCAAGAGAGCAAATAAAATGTCTTGTCCTGTATCTAGTAAATATTCCCTTTGACTTTGTAAGGGTGAGGACTCTTAAGATGAATACCAGAAATAGCAGGCTTAAACACAGAATGGCATGCAATGGGGTAAAATACACAGCGCCTGAAAATTCTGTTTTAATAATAAGTGTTAATGAAGATGTGGGATACAGTGAACTGCTTTTAATTAAAATGCATTACATTGTTATTGTCAGTTCACATTGTTTGTGAAATGGAATCATTCATTAAGGAGTAAAAAATAGATGGATTTATGCTTTTCCTCTACAAATTGAAATTCTTCCTTGTTAGATTTCCCTAGATATGTTCTCCTCATTTCCTAAAGAACTAAAACACTACATGTACGATAACTAGCATGAGGTTTAAAAGTGAATAGTGCTAGTTCAGAAAACTGATCATTCTTTTTTCATTTATTTTATGTAGGTTTCCTTTGCCTGATCTGTAAACATGTCCACAGACCTGCTATGTAAGTACATTTCCGTCATCCCACAGTGATTTTTTGTACCATATGTTTTTATCAGATTCCCAGATGTGCTCATGATTGATGTCTCTTCTCTTAAGTATAAAGTCTGCTTTTACATTTGCATTTCTTCTGAGGCATCTGTGGAACAGTATTACCATTATAATCAACGGGATTATTCTTCGAGTAAAGCATGACTTAATATGAGTAAAATTGTAAAAATCTGGCCCATGTTTAAGAACAGACTGGTTCATTGAGACTTAAAATTACAATTCTGTCTAAAATGTTTTATCTATCTTTGGCACAAATACCATCCCAGATTACTACTGAGTGATGTGCTTGGGGTTTTTTAATCACTTTGTTAATTTAACTCCTGTGTTTCCAAGGCATCATTATCCAAGTCACATCCAAATCTCATGCCTCATCACTATTATCCATCCTTTTTCAACAGCAAAGAATATACAAGTGGCATATCCTTATACTTTGCTGTAGTAACTACCACAAAAAACTACTGCTCGGGTCTCCCTGATACTTGCACTCTCTTGCTCCAACCTAAGCTATCTGCAGCATTAAGCACATTTTCTATGCTTATTGATCTGATCTACATGCTTTCTTTTGGAGTCCCTCCAGTGCCTCAGCTGCTGTTTTTTGTCATTGCCTCCGAAGGCTGCCCAGCTGCACACTGTGCAGTATAAGAGAAGGGAATTTCAGAAACCGATTTTATCAGTCTCCGATACTTCCTCAGAGGAACAAAGAAAACAAATTTTTTTTGGTCAGTAACTGTAATCAGTTAATAAACACAAAACCATCAGTGGCTTTCTGGCAGATAGCAGCTTGATATCTGTACTTCAAGTTATTTGTGAAAGTGCATTTTTTGAGCTTTATCTGCTAACTGGCAATTTTGGGGCGTGCTTAAGTGCCATTTTTAGATACAAGGAGAACTCTAAAATGAGGAATGTAATATGCCTGACTGTATTGTATACAACAGGCAAAAAACGGCTGTCAGGAGTGAAATGTTAAAGAAAGGAGAGAGGCCAGGGTGACTGCACAGTGGTCCTGGTCAAAATCACTTAAGACTCCTCAACTTTACTCAGATGTTTAAGCTGGTTTGACTGTTTTAGCTTATTTATACTCTGGCAGTTTCATTTTTCTCTCTTCAGCTCAGCGTCAGCATCTCTGTCATGCTTTTCCTAATGATCAGTGGGTTAGAGAAGTTGTCACCTGAGTAGAGGTTGAAGGAGTTGAGTGTGTTCAGCCTGGAGAAGAGAAGGCTCAAGGGAATCTAGTCATGGTCTTCCAGTACAAAAATGGTGGTTATGGAGAAGAAGGTGGAAGCACTCTTTCCCCAAGCATGCACCATGACAGGGCAAGAGACGATGGCCACAAGTTGCTTCAGGGGAGATGCTCCTGAATGTAAAGGGTATTTTCACCGTGGGATTGATTAAACATTGGATTAGGCTGCACAGGGAAGTGGTGGAATTTACCACACTGGAAATATTCAAGATATGACTTGACAGGGCCCTGGGTAGTGCTAATCTAAGGGCCTGCCTTCAACAAGAGGCTGGGCTAGTTGATCTCCATGGGTCTCTTGCAACTTAGATAATTCTGCAGTTCTGTATTTCCTTGTGTCCTCAGCTATCTTCCGTGCAATGACCAGTCATCCCTACCACCTGTCCCTGGGCTTCTCAGTATTGTATTGCTTGTGGTGTGGCAGGTCCTGTGATACTTGGTCATGCTAGAGGGATAGACATTTGTCTTCTCACCTGGAGACGTGTGAATAGCCTTGAGGCAGTACCAGTGCTGAGGGGACTTTCCAGGTTCCAACTGGTGGGAGTACAAATGCATGTGGGGTTTGTGACAGCCAGGTAGTGCCTTGGAAAAATGTCAGTGCACAGGCGAGTGCTAAAGAATAATATGGCAAATCTGTACAGATGTGAAGTGACTCTAGATCTTGATGTCTGTTTTTATATAAATAAATAGTACAGGGCCAGCCCATGAGCTTAGTACTGGCCTATGCCAACAAGCAACACCAAGGCGCATTTTAGGGATAGCATCTACCAGGCTCTGTTCCAGGTAAGGAATTTGGATGTAACCAAGCTGTTTGTGGAGGAAAAGGGGAGGAGGTGAGGAGCGTTTAGACGCGTGGAGCTGATGCCAGGTTGTCTCAGCACCAGGGAACAGTCTCTGGCTCTTACTGTTCAGTAGTAGACATGCAGCCTCACCACCCAGTCCCTAAGCCTGACCACAGCATTGTCTTTCACTAATGCTTGGTTCAGTACAAGGTCAAATTCTAGGATTAAAAATCTTGTTCCAGGTCACATTAATGAAGACTAGATGTATAATTAAAAAGAAAAAAATCTAACCAAACCAGAACAAAACCTCTTAGTGCAGTCTCGGGCAAATTGCACAAAGAAAACGTCATGGCTGCACAATACAAGGGCTGCTGCAGCTAGACCTCAAACTCCAGCAGCTAAGTCTTCAAGCCTGTGGAAACAAAACCAAAAAAGCCAACATCCCAGTGAAGTTTCGATGTGATGAATTGGAGGTAGCAAGTGTTTCTCTGTTTTAGATAGAGAACCTAAGGACAAAAAGGGAGAGAAGTTTATAAAATGTCTGGCAGCTACTGAGGCTCGGCCAGTCAGGGAAGCAACGGACTTCCCTTGGAACTTGTTTTTCTTTTTATCCTTGGATGAACTAGCGTGCAGTATATTATGCTGCCTGAATGTAGGGGTTTGTCACGGTTAGCGCCGGGTGCTGTCCTGGGAACGTAGGAAGGCGACGGGCGTGAATGGAGCACACGGTGGTCGGTGAGGCTCGAGCCCGCTTTTCGGGAAACCTGTTGCTGCTCCTCTTGGCCCGGCAGGCCAAAGCCGTGCAGGAAAGGAGGTAGGTCTTTGATCTCTTTGTTGTAGCTGCTCCCTGGGAATTTGCTGAAATCAATGCCCTGTTTTCCTGAAGAAATGAATGGCTATGCCTAACTAGCTTTGTGAAGCGCTGGGGAATTCACCGCTTCTGTTTATTGACAGCTGAAAAGGAGCACATGGTGCTGAATGGGTTGTCCTGGGGAAACAAAACAGAGCGGAGTTAGACTTAGTTGAACACGGGCATTTGGAAAAGTCTGCCGAAGGAGGATGGCATGGTTCCTGCCACCTTGTACTAGCATAACCTGACTTTTTACTGAAAATGCCATTTTAAATAAGGTAAGGATTGTTTTGATTTCCGATACGTAGTGCGATTATGGAATGTTTGCATTTGTGTTCTCGAGTGCAAAAACAATGTTTGAATTGTATTCTGTCATGGGAAACACCTAAGTGATTCTTGTGCAGTTTCTGTGTATGTTCAGTTGCTCTTTATCTAATGGTGATTAATGAATATGAAAAGTAATAGGACATAATTTGGTATTTGGGTTCTTGCAGTCAGGTCCTGAACATCAGTCATTTATGTAGGCTATTATATGCAGTTCTTTATGTCTTTGAGAATCAGCCGAATTGCATCAGATTTCTTGACTGGTACAAATCGCTGCATTAATGCTTACGCACAAGGCAGTGACTAACAAGCGGGCCTGTCTGGCAGAGAATCTGGGAATCTAAAAGCCCTTGAAATGTAAGGATATATTTCCAAACCTCTGTTTCTATGCGTAGACTCAAGGCAAGAGATGGGCTTACCACTACACTTGCTGGTTTTAAATGTACAGGTTTTTTGTAAAGACAGCAAAGAATAGCAAGAAGAGGATGATAATGAAGAAGCAGTATTTTCTTCATGCAAGTCCAGAACAGCTTATCAGACCAAAGGAATTTGGTGTGTAATTCATATGTAAATTTTCTACTGAAAACAGGAGAACAAATCGCCAGAGTTTCTATATTAGTTTCTGTGGTGACTGAAGAAAAAGGTTTCTGAGCTCAAGTAGCTACAACTTTCAGGTGTGGCCAACTTACGACTGCAGGAAAAAAAGTTAAGTAGTGTCATTTCTTCCTTTGTCAGTTTAAGTGTAAGGGCAAGTCCCAAACGGAATAATCGCTGTTGTGTGAGTAAGAATTGCTGGTTTTCTGTTGCAAACCTGCTTCAGACTGTCTGTGCATGTGTGCAGTTGTTGGAAAACTCTTGAGTAATCCCCTCATTTTGGGGGAAGTGCTTGGGAAGTTTCATGTTTTATCAGAGTAGTTTGTGTTTCTCAGTCTGGCATTTTTGCTTTGGGTGACTTTGAGCTAGTAATCTTACTAGTTTTGTCTCATTTTGCTCTTCTCTGCTGCAGATAACTTATCTGTTTTTCTTGGAAGCATTGGGGCTCCATATGCAAACATGCCGTCTTTAGAATACTTTGTGATCCTGAAGGTGAAAATACATTGCTTAACTGCAGAGTGTCAACATTGTTGCTTATGGTGTCTGCCTTTAAATTTCCCAGATTTTCAGAGGGAAAAGCAAAAAAAAGCAAATGCATTTATGATTTTGACAGAGGTAAAAGCATTGAGCTCAAGCAGGCTGATATTGATGTTTGTGAGCTCTGTTGTCATCCAACAACATATTGTTATCCAAATGTGTCAAGAGTGGTTTTTTGACCTCACTTATGTGTATTTATACATGATAGACATTGGAAGCCACTAAAATTTAAAGCTAATTTAAAGTTAACATTTAAGTTGGAAAGGAGGTATATTTGTAGGTCATTTTAATGCTATAGTCTAGATGTGTCATGAAACTGTTGAGAGGTGAGGGTTTCTGAGTAGTTGYAATGGTGTAACTAGAAAAGAATTATGGTCGTGAAAAGCTCAGTTGATCAGAGCTATTTTAGTTAGTATAATGGACAAGAAAGTAGATGATTCATGTGTGACTGGGAAGGTGGGTGGCATTTGTTCTCTGTTACTTGGGTGATAAGGCAAGGCAGAGTGTGTTATGTTTAACTTAGTGGACTGTGTTTAGGCAGAGGTGTGTAGGGAAGTACATGGGGATGTTTTGGCCAGACAGTTGTCCCTTTGCCTCTTCTAACATCAAGGATCTTTATAAAATATGAATATCGTCGTGACCTATTGGCAATGTTGAAGTGAAAGGAGTATAAAATAATTTATTTCCGACCAATAGAGTATGATATACCAAATACAAAGTGGGATATGTGGTCATGCACATATCTCGCATATCATACACATAGCTCTAAGTAAATATGCATGTTGAAATGACCAGGGTATACAAATACCTATCTGAGGAATGGTGCATTTCCCTCAAGGTGACACCTTTACCATCTGTTGATCTTGTTCTTTGAGCTAGGGAAGTGTAAAAATGGAAACAAATTCTTTGCAATTTTGCCTTGCAAGGTTGCTTCTTAGATTCTTAGAGACTACTGTTATTTTTATGTTTGTGACTGTTAAAAATAGTTTAAAGAAACTACAGATTAATCAGAAACAAATGTAGAAAAAGTGTTTGGATTTTATTTAATCTCAAACTGAGATGACTGTCAACAGGAGAATAAAGAGGCCTTTATGGAGATACATTATAATCTGAGTTTAGAGTGGTTCATCTGCAAGAAAAAATCTGCAATTTTTTCTAAGCCCAAAAATTTTTGCAACTCTCAGATGTAATTCTCCAATAATGCTCTATAATCACGTACTCTGTAATTCTCCATTTTAGAGATGTGGACTCAAGGCTGTCCTTATGCCTGAGGAGAATAGTTATTGTAAGGGAAATGTACTATACTGCTGCCTAATCTGTTGCTGCCAATTTTATTATCCTTTCTTAATCAGTCTGTTAAAGACGCTCAGGTGGACATAATTTCTTTAGTACTGTATCAGTTAAGACATTAGATAATTATCTTGTGGTTCCCATTGAAAGTCTTTAGTGTAGAAAAAAGAAGTATATGTTAGATCTCAGGAAAAAGAGAACAAATAAATGGAAACACAGATATGACACTTGCACATATGAGTATTTTTTTTCACAGAAACACATTTTTATGTCTATTCAGCAGCAGAGCTTCCCAATGTCTATGTTGTTTTTTTTTTTTTAAAGAAATCACTTCATGCCTTAAAAGAGGAGAATAATTTAACAGGATCATAAAGGCTAAGGATGAGAGTCTCCCACCCATTTTGTTCCCAGAGAAGCTGGGAATCAAGCATCCTTTTCGTGTTGGAAATTAGGCAAGTAATAACAGAAGTTGTTGGCTGTGTCCTCTTTTTATGAAGGTGATGCATAGTAAGAACTAAAGCTGCTTTGCTAAGCTGTTAATGACCCTTCATTTACAAAACCCAATGCTTTTAAAAGAAGAGTCCTACATTTCTGTATTTTAAATACATGCTTTAGGATTCATTAGTCAAAAATAAAATTAACTTTTTTTTTGTTCTCTTGGGTGAATTGGAATACCAGTAGGAGGTTTGGACAGTTCACTGAGAAAGTTAACTGATTTTCCRGTTTTATTCAGACATAGTTTCCACTGAATATAATATGGATTGGAGTGTTCTTTCAGGATTGGCCCTTCAAGGTCTCAGCCCCCACCAGTCCTAAGTGTCCATGTATTCAGTTCTCCACACGGACTTCTTTCTTTCATAACGTGGCTGTTCGCACACCAGTAGAGCTGAGTGTATGGACTTCTACCTGCAGAAGTGGGTCCCATGGTTTTTACACTGCATTTTTATTCCCAGTAGCTGTAGCTTGCTTCATTTAGTTATAACTGCCTCTAAAGACCTCAAGTTCTCCAGCTGCAGGATGAGTACAGCATCTCTTCGCTCTGTCATGCCAGCCTTCCTCATTGCATCCTACAGTAAACTCATATTTCTGTCTCCAAAAGGTGTCTACTTGCCTGGTTCTTTCTACCAGTAAGCAGCTGGAAATATATCCCAGCCACTAGTGTCTTTGCTGGGAAAGTTCCTGCAAGTGCATGTTGAAAGTTGTGTCACAAGTGGAAGAGCAAGAATCGATTTGGGCTGATTTCCTAAGGAGAGGTGGCTTTTGTCACCAAGCCCTCCACGAATCTCCTCCAGATGACATTTGGACTTGGTGGCCAGTAACAACCAAGTTCAGTGAAGGAGAGAGAGACCCAATCTAAGGTTCCCTTTTAAGGGAACGTCAGAAGGGTTGGAAATATTTAAACTAATTAATACTAAGCATTAGTCATTAGAATCGCTGCCCTTTGTTTATTAGAATTGAAACTGTGGTGTTGACCTGCCATGAATAAAATTGTCGACTGTATTAATGCACTTGATATGGTGTGTGTGGCTGCATGCATGTGTATTTATACGTACATACATTTAGGAAGACATACGTGCTTCGGTTTTTTTTGCTAGAACAAAGATACAAGATTCTGGTGTCTGTGTTAAATTACAACAGTAGCATCGGTGTTATCCGCTAAAAGGTCTGACACTAAAATAATTCAACCAGCCTGCCAAAAATCTCCCCAAAAGAAAGGTGCTCAAGACCAATTAAAGCTACTTCTGCTGTGGGAGGTAAAACTTCTGCTGTGGAAGATGTAGATTAGGAGGGTCCAAAACATGGCCCGGGAGCCACAGGGTGCTTATGAGTAGTTTGAATATGACTCCCTTGATGGTATTTCTGTGGACAGGGGGATTTTAGTTCTGCTGTCTGTAGTGTGGAAGCAGCGCAGTTTGGACAGGGCTAGTGAAGACCTAAAGGAAGAAGGTGTCACAGCCAGGAGCCGCAGCCTTGCACCAGGACCAGCTGCTGCTGACTGCTGGGGAGAGATGAGCAGAGTGCAACAGGAAGGTTTGGCTCTCAGGAAGCTTTTGCTGGGCATTAGGACCAGGCTATGCTGACCGAGGCTGTTTCTCTTAAAAAAATGGCAGTTGTTTCTGTGAGTTTGGAGTTGACCTCCTTACTTGTTTCTGGATCTAATTTTATATGACTTCATGCCAAGCCAGTGGAGTGAGGGGGGAGAGAAGGAGAAGAAAAGCCTGAAAATTCCAACTGCATTTTTCAGTTTGTTTGAAATGTATTCAGCTTTCAGCAATGAGAGAAGTCTCTTTGTTCATGCTGATTAGAACCTATTACATGTAAACTATGGGAAGTGACTTCACTTGAACTGAGCTTGTTATGTATATGGGTTCTGATAGCAACCAAACGCCATGTGGTGTACCAGAAATGTGACACGTACATTTTAGTCCCAAGAATAACTAGAAAAAGATTTTTTTTTAAATTAGATTTCAATCAGTCAATCAATGCTTTGCTCTCAAGTCATTTTTAGATGAACGAACCTACCAAGAATTCTGATAAACCGGTTGCTCAGACTGCAGAGTGAGGTTAAACTTGGTAAACACACCTACATATTTTCCCTGCTGTTTGTTTTTTTATTTTTTTTTTCTTTAAGTTTGCGGGAAAGTCCTATAAGCTACTGCCCTTTCAGATGTTCAAACAGTGAAGGTAATTTCTTTTTTTTTTCCCCTCCTAGCCATGAAGTTTGTAAGGTACAGCAGACCACAGGTGTCCTTCTGTTGCACAGGCTTCATGGGATCCTGCTAAAGCTGCTGTGTGCAGTCACATTGCCGAATTTCACAGCCTGGCTGCACTCCTTGAGGCTTCTTTAACTGTTTTGCTCCTAAGATTTGCTAGACAGAAGGAGCACGGTAGAAAGCCTCGTTGGGGTTGGTGGGAGGATGACTTTTTATGGGAGGCTGSTTGAATTCCTTCTGGCTATGCCTGTCATAGTACTTCATGGTCACCAGGTGAAAAACTTACTGTTCCCAGATGTGCTCGACTGTCATCATGATTACTCCCTGTTAGGAACTAATAATGAATTGTAGTTGTTGTTATCATTTATATATTTGTATAACAAATAGTTTTGGAGTTCTAAAGAGTTTACATAAACTCGTGTCTGCCAGGAAAATACGTGTGCTTTGCGTTAGAAGATTTCTTTACAGTCAGATAAGTGCTGAGTCTCCCTTCTAGAGGCATCCTTCCGTAACCACAGCCGTGCTGGTCAGGATCATACCGCTGTGAGGCAGGAGCGGGTGCCTTGATGGATGATCTCCCATTGCTGGAGACCTGAGGATGTACCCTCCCTCCAAATCTTCTTTCCTCTTGGGAACAAAGTCAGGGGCACGGGGAGGATGGAGGCGAGGTGAGGGAAAGCGTCACTGCAGATCAGCGTCTGGGTCAGGATGCCTACGGGCTGGGCTCACCTGCAGTGCCAGGTCCCAGTTTTAGGGAATTAKCTCGACCTGCTGGTCTGACTGAACACGTGGGGTGGCAGTAAGGCATGTTTCTGTTTTATTTCTCTGTTTCTGTCTCCAAATATAGTGACTCATTTTTTAAGTTTTACATTTTAGTAGAATGAGGTCATGTTCCTATGAATATGTTTAATGTTAAGAATGATTGCTGGGATGTTTGCAAACCACCTACCGTTCTCCTCCCTGGGGAGAGGGGGCCCCAGAAAAGGCATAGGCGTTCACTCGCAGGGTGCCACTCACCCCTGCGCGGGACCAGGACTCCTCCTCCCCCTCCACCAGCATCTCAGGAGCTCTGGTCCACTCGCTGGCAAGCCCGAGGATGACCGTCGGTGGGGCAAGGCCTCCTTAGGGGAGCCGATGCTGCCCTAGCAGCGTATCCCACAGGGTCTGTGCTGGTGCCACCAGGTCGAGACTGTGAGGCTTCAGGGTCTCCATGTGTCAAAGACATGGGAACTCACTGCTTGAAATCTATCGAAAGTTTTCCTCTCAAGCAGTTAGGAGTAAATCTCCTTTTTTTTTTTTTTCTCCCCTTCTTTTTTTGTGGGGTGTTATTTTGGGTGCAGGGTTATGGAAAATACAATACCTGCTTCCCAAATAATATGCTGTGTGGTACATGAATGTGCAAGTTTGCAGTCTTTGCTCAGGTGAGCAAGTACGATTGCAAAATCAGCCCGGAGTGTGGTTTCCTGATTTATTTATTTTTCTCTATGCAGAGCTGAGCAGTTGTAACTCTCTGCTACTACAAGGTTTTGTTGTGTAAGATAGAAGAGATACGAAAAGGAGACATTGAAGAAATGTTCATCTGTTTTCATGTTGGATTGGGAAATCGGTTATTACAGTTAAGTGAAAATCAGTCAGTGGAAAATTTAGCATGGCAAAATATCAGAAGTTATTGGGATTTGAATAAAATTCTTATCTGAATTCTGGTAATTATAACAAGTTCTATTTTACTATACTGTAAATAGGATGAATTATTAATCATTTCAGAGTTTCAGCTCCTTTGTAAATGCACTTTGCACATCAAACTTAGGACATGTAAAGGCTTCTTTAATAAACATTTTTTACAGAGAAAATGTGTGGCAGTGGCCCACAATAATGGGAAAATAACTTGGGATTAACTGTTTGCTAATTGAGTACTTTGAATTTTTGCCAAATAAATTATATTGTGGAACARGGTGTTCAAGCTTTTCCAGCAAGGAGTGCAGCAGAATAAACCACAGGGCAGGAAAACCTTGTGTACCTTTGTGCAAGAAGAACCAAGACTCGCACACTGCACATGCAATGTATATTAGACAGAAAATGTCCACAAGGTATGTATGCAGCATTCCTCTACACGAAAGCTGAACAAGGCTAACGGAGCAATACAGTTTTACTCTGGGATAAATTACTGTTGTTTGCTATGCAAATCTTATGATTGTAATTAGGCTAGGATTTGGACGGCTGTGTACACTGATCTTTGTTCCCTCTGCGCACGGGAGCTAATTCTAATGCTGCAAAACAGCGCAGCAAATGTTGAGCGCTGCTCAGCCGGACGATCGTTTCTTGTGGGGCGTCTTTGCTTGAAGTGGACATTTTAAAAGGAATGATTTACCTCTGCCTTCACAGGGCACGGAAATCATACCACAGGCATCTTATGGGCCACTGAAGTGTTCAGGTACTGTAAAGTCTCACTTGAAAGTAGAGGTTGGAGAAAATGCAGGAAGGACTGCCTGATAGGCATCTTGTTTTTAGCAAACTGGTTTTAAAAAGTGGTGTTCTGCTGCTGATTGGTTAAGCAGCTGGTGGTATGTTCGAGCTATCATGACAGTGATTGCAGTTCCTAGTATGGCTATGTATAGCTCCCGTTATCTCTGCAGCCGGACTTTGTGTAACCGCTGCCTGTGGCTCCTTGCCCACGCTAATGAGCTCTCCCCGAGGCCGGGCTTGTGCCTGTGGGGGTGGCACGGTGCTCTGACGGTGCCACTGTTTTGGAAACCCGAGTTTGCTAGCTGTGCTCGAGTCCAGCTTGCCCGAGCCGCCACACCAGCTTGGCCACTGCTGGCCGTGGGAGCTTGTCCCCATGCAGCGTGGCCGGCCCCAGAGCCGTCCAGAGGATGAAGCAAGCTGACTGCTGAGGCTGCCAGGCTGTAGTCCACAGCAAAGGAGAGCTGTCACCTAGATCTGGACTGGSGGGAAGCACCAGCGTGGTGAGGACAGTACAGGTGAGTCACACTCACAGCCTGTTCTCCTCCCTAGGAACGTGGCTGCCAGTGTTTCGGTCAGCCCATGTGGTGGGAGTGCATCCTGCAGCCAGCGGGTGTCATTTTTCCGATGACCCAAAGAGCAGAGGAAAGCCATAGCTGCCGACCGTGCCTCTTGATGGCTGGGCAGAAGCGGGAGCAGATACATTCAGGGGCAGGGGTACAAGGCTGGGGGCATACAGGAGACGTACCCTTCGCTTAGCTCGTCCAGCGGCGGTTTGCAGGGCACAAGCCCCTCATCCGTGTGACAAGGTGGTGGCTGCACACCCGCAACCTGGGCAGAGCCTGCACCTGCGCCTGTGCTGGGCTCTTCTGCACGCGTGCCTCCCCACTGCTGCAGGGGGTTCAGCAAAATAAAAATCTTACCAGCTACAGGATCTATTAGCTTGTGTAGTTTTATCTACAGATAGATAAAAAAGGCATTATTTGGAACTTTTTCAGAATCATTGCAAAGACATAGAGAAAGAACGAAGAAATACCCTCTAGAGGACAATATAGCGTTGCTGCTCTAAAGATACAGTAAATGACACAATCTGTTTTTTAACAGCTCGTAACTCCTGTGAATCTCGTTTATTTCCTTTTGTTGCCTACTCATCTAAATAACAGCAAAGTAGAGAAACAGAGGCAGTTTTTCTTGCGTGCTTGCACATTACCAGGTATACCTGTAAACATGACATCCAATCCATTAATTTTGTTTGTGTAAATACAATTTAAGGGAGCAGAGAAACTTCAAAAGCATCAAGTGAGGTACTACTAAAGAGCCTAACAAAAAGCAGAAAAAAATCTTCTTCACAGAAAGTGATTTTTCTAATGAAGTGTATTTCATTCCTAGTGCTAATACGACAAAGTGTGTGTTGTTTCCATAGCTGGATGCTCCATATTTCAGAACAGGTTAGAGTGTGTTCTGAGGCTGTTGTTGAAAAAATTACATTTTACTTAAGCAGCCACGTTAAAAGGGGGCATTAAATCTGTGTGAGCTTTGCAAACCGGTGCCATGCTGCAGCTATGATAATGCATACACTCCTTCGCCAACGGCATCTGTAATTTAGCATTGAAATATGAAGGATCATGACTTGGTCTGTAATTATCTCTGAGGAAGAATGTGAACTTGACAGTTTTGTGCTGTTAGTTTTGGGGGAAGAGATTACAAAGACCCCTGTTCCCCAGGGTGGTCCCTGAAGTTACTGTATTTACAGTGGTCCAATCCTGTGCTTCTGGTACATCTGGCAATTTTTAGTGTGCAATAAATTCAGAGTCAGGGTACTAACATGCCGGTGTGGGGTCAGAAATACTGTGTAGCGAATGTAATTCTGGGATGCCTGTTAAATAACTAATTCATATGGTTATCTTTATATCCCATGTAACGAAACAGAGAAAATCCTAGAACAAGCCTTGGGCAGCTCCGGATATTTCAAGGTGCTGTGCAGCGATGCCAGGTCAGAATCCCAAGCCATACTAGCTTCCAAAACACCTCCAGCTCTGCAGCTGATTTCATTCAGTGCTAGCTGACAGCTTCGTCATGCTGGTTGGGCATGCCACCTGGGGAGCTGCCTCGGGAGCCCCTAACCTCGGTGGCGTGTTCGGCACCTGTTGGGATGCGAGGCGGTGCCTGATGTTGGAGGAGGGCCTCCCCAGCACCCACACCGTGTGAATCGTTTCAGACTTGGATCCGGAGGACCAAGATGGGTTAGCTAATGGGGYACTAGTGCTGAAATTGCGGGCCGATTCAAGGGAGACCCTTTTTCCCTCCTTTCCCTTTCTGGCTTCCACGGTGGGCACTGCCCCGGGGTGGCTGGAAGGTTTGCTCAGGAGCTCAGTAGTGACAAATCACAGAGGCATGGCATGAATTGATAAGGTCGTGTACTTTACGATTAGATACATCCTCCCTCTAACAGCGGTTCTTTGTCTCCATTTTGCTTTTGGTAATGTTTTTCAGCAGTTTGCATACAATGACTCTCCAAGCAGGAGCTGTTTGACTTGAGACAAAGTCGCTATTATTCTAGGTAAGCTCAGGCAGCCCTCATAAATTTGTTGCCCGCAGAAGACATAGATTGTTGGTAATTTATTTAAAAGCCAATTAAGTTAAATCACCAAGAAAATATTTTTTTTCTTGCAGCCTAGCTGTAAAGGGCTTTCAGGTACATAAAACAGTGGGTAACAAGAAAAAGCAGCTGTATTATGTATTTTTTGTGCATTTTAAGCRATGGCTGTAGAGTGGCATGTTCTTTATCTGTAGCACTAGCAAAAAAAATCATGTATTTCAGCTATTCACAGTGCAGGTGTGCAGTCTGGGAGCCATGGCAAAAGAAAACTATTACATGGTCCCCAAATTATTGAAAAATGTGGACTACTGCAGTGCCTGCAGCCTGCCCAACACACAAGTCTACCTCCTCATTTAGAGTTGATGGAGAGCCCAAAGAACTCATTAGGAACACTTCAGGCTTATTTGGGGAGATTTTGGACTAGACTCTCGAAGCGTGTAATTTAGTCAAGTGCCTACTTGTGTTTACAAACGGAAACCTTTTCGAGCTACCCTGAATATGGCATTTATGGTGCTACTCTCCTTTCTCAAAGACCATCTCTGATGTCTCTCCAGGCAGTGTCTCCTGAGCCCTTACGCTTCTCTTGACCTCTCTTTGGCTACGAGCCCCTGTCTGTGGTGAAGCCTCACCTCTCCTGCCCTAGTCTCTGCTACAGCATCCCGTGGCTCCCTTGGACTCTCTCGGCTGTTCTGGCTCCCSTCCTCTGCTGCTTATTGTCGCTTACTGAATAGACTTGCTCAGCAGAGTTTTCAGAAGTAAAACAAAATGAGGTAGTCATGGATGACCAAAATCAGCTTTTCCTTTTAACTCGGTTGTAAAGCGTTGTTGGCTCGCTGACTTGGTTTCTGCTGTCTATAAAAAGGTTTTGTGCAAGAAGTCCCCTTTTTCCCATCGCCCTGTGTGACACCAGTGCCGGGATGACCTTCTGCTGGAGAGTCTCGTTGCTCAGTTGTGTCGCTACTCCGTATGAGTTTCCCTGGCAACTAGTTTGAGCTACACTGAACCAAAAATATCTCACTGTGCTGGGGGACAGTGTATTTCTCATTAATGACTTCTGGATGGTTCGTGTGTTCAGCCTGCAGATATGATTATTGGGAACTGATGACTGGGAGATGCGGGATGCCCCTTTTGCTTSCTTCCACAGGCAGCACAGTCTACAAGAAGGCTGCCCTTGTGTGACTGTCAACTGAGTTGTGACTGTAAGACCCATCATACTCATTTTTCATGGTATACCGAGGGTCTCGTGTTCTACTGAGAATGGACTATGCAGGCTCACAGTCACAGTGATCTTTCTTGGACTTCTTGGATCTCTGCAGATTACCTTGGTTATTACTAGCAACTTTGCCCTTCTCATTTCTATATAAATATGTGCACCTTGATTTATAGGTGTGCATGCTGCAAGCTCCAGTTTTGCTGCCATCCTTGTCACCAAAGGTAGAGTTTTTGACACCTCCAAATGAGCGTGTATATAAATCTTTGGAGGTCAGGACTCACCAATTCACACGGGAGAGAATGCACAAACTGGAGGTCTTACTTCAAGCCTTCCTAGTTCAGTTTTGGCTTGCAGATAATCTGTTTACTACCTTATGTAGAATAGTGGTGTGAAGAAAAGCATTGGTAATTCAAGATGTGTTCTCAAGGTGACAAGATTAGAAGAGACTAAATTGGAGAGCAGTATGTCATTTTTAGTAACAGGTTCCCTTTTCTGGATTTGTAGGGTGTGAGGATTGCGGTAAAAGCCTTATAGGAGAATGCAAACTCCACGGACCACTCATCAGGGCTAAAGATAGGGTTATTCCTAGCCGAGCCCGTCTCACCCTACCTCATTACCTCACTTTGCGAGTGTTGGAGCTGCGAGCTGGAAACCAGCAGAGTAAGTATTTTAGCTCTTTTTCTCACATTTGAGAAAGGGGAGACAAAACTACTAATACTGGCTTGTTTTCATGAATAACTCAAGGCATAATCATTGGGTATTAACAGCATGGAGACTAATTTATTTTCAGCTGAGCACAGCTAAAGCTCAGCTACTGTTTTTTATGACTGATTTCTAGTAACCTCGATGCACAGACTGGCAGCAGGACATCAGCCAGAGCTGGTGTGACACTTCGCTGTGAGCAATCAGTTAGCTCTGTTCAGTCAATACAAGTTTAATGAATGTTGAATTTGTGTCTAATAGTAACAGCCATGCAGTATTACACATTTTTTTTCTTTTCCCCAAGCATGCAAAACAGGAAAGAGTATTCAATGAGAGGTCAGAAACAAAATGGTAAATAACATCCCTCACCCACCCCTCCGCAAACTCAAAAGAACACGGGGTTAATTTACCTTTTGCAACATCTTCAGCTCATATTATGGAAAGGCTGTTGTTTCCTTCTGAGGGCAGGGCAGTTCGAATGCCCAAACTTGAACAAGGGAAGTACATCCTTAGTGTGCAGATTTTCCACAGCTACCTGTGTAAAATTAGTCCTGCCTAGACTGCATTTCAGAAAGAGAATGACAAGATGCCTGTTGTGTTGTACCATTGGTATTAGGCAGGGGAATAACTAGAATGATTAAGACAGCTAATGCTGTGTTTTTATAGATTCTCTCCACTCATATTGGGAGAGAACAACCTCATAAATTATGCCAACAAACAGAGGACTGTAACATCAGCTTGTAGATTGAAGAATATAAGCACATTTGTGTTGCATACTTAGTTTAATATCCTGTCATGGATTTTAGACACTTTTGTATTCAATTTATACCCATTTTTAAAAAATCTCTGTACATATTTACATCCTTTTCAGGTTCTTCCCATTAGAATTATTTACCTGGGTTATCTGTCTAGAAGAAGAATTCATGKGTTCAGCACTGTTGTGTTTATCTCCATTTTCACAACTGTGAATATACAATAAATAGGTTGTGATGTCTATATTAATATTAGACTGATCTTTTTTTATTCACAGTCCTTGGCGTATTTGCAAAGAAAGTAATACAGAAGAGAACACAATTTGGTCCTTATGTTGGTCAACTGTCTACAAAACTGACCCGCTATGATGAGAGCAGGCTAGTCCTGCAGGTAAAACCCCAGCGACTTACTATGAAGTGCATATGTGTCTTTAACAGTTTATGTGTATTTATGTATTTTAACCAGTCAATTTGCCTTCTGATCTAGTTAATTAATGGTACCTCTGATCTGTATGTATGAATGCAAATCGCATTATTAGACAGCACAGCATAATCTGAAGTACCAAAATGTTCCTGTGTATTGTGTTTTCTAGAAGTTTGCTTTCCTGCTTTCTAGTTTTAACACACAGGGTGATTTGCCTATCAGTCTAACAGCTCTTGATAAACTTTTCACAGAGCATGGCTACTGAAAATATCCAAGGATAGTACTGTCTTCCCAGATAAAATGAAAGGATTTGTGCTTAACACCATGCCACTGGGACGGTTAAGTTTGTGCACTGAGTTAGCAATAGTGGTAGAAATATGCACTAAGGCACCTGCTTAGCAGTGCGGGGATGGGGAAACACTTCTTAATGATGTGATTATATATAAAGTTTGACACACAGTGCACTAACTCAGTTTATTTAGTCACATTGTTATTTAGGGCTGGTAACATCCCTTGCTGCGTGTGCAGATACTGATCGTCTCATCTGGACCATGACACTATTGTTTGTACTTTATGCAGCACAAATAATGGCCTCTCAGGACTAGCCTAGCTTAGGCATATCTGCATGCACATCCTTTCCCACAGGAATTCCTTGGGAGTGATAGTTGATCGTAATCTCTATGCTCCAGTCTCTGCTTTTTGCTGTGYGGGGTCACACCTGGGCACACCTCTCCGTCATACAGCGAGTCTGCGGTCAAGCCACAGCCTCCGTCAGGACTTCCCGACAKGTCACAGTTTTTCCAGAGCCTGCGTTCCATATCAGGCCTTCTAACCCCACAGGAGAGAGGTACCAGCAGCAACTGTCCTGTGACATGCTTTATGTCATCATTTGAGCTTTCTCTGGAAGCTTGGGACTGTCTGTTGTGGAAGAAGGCATGGAGATACAGATACTTCTGTAATTTCTTTTGAGAAYGAAAGTAATAACTTCAGTAATTGCTGTAAACTTCATTTGCTCATGGAAGTCACATGAATGGTCTGCCAGGAAAGTAACATTGTCCTTCTGTGGGATTTTCATGGCATGTTGACACCAGAGAGGATTTATTCTTCTCAATAGCTAAATTTCTTCGGTCTTTATGAAACACTTCAGTTCCTACAAATGGAGAAAATGTACTTCTTCTCTAACAAGCTTGCGAGCATGGATGAGCTAAGCACCCAGTTCCTTCCTCTTCACCAAGCCATTGTAAACCACACCCTATCCTCTATCAGTCAGTGCCGTTTGCTTAAAAGTATACAGTGATAAGCACAGCTCTGGCTGATGAATGGACTGTTTCTTCTGAAGAGAAGACCAGAGTCACAGATTTCCTACATGACAGCAGTAGGTGCCTTGACTTCTCCCTAGCAGCATTCTGAGTATGTGACCAAACTTGTCCAACAGGCAAGTGTTTTCATCGGAAACGTGACAAAGTTAGATCAAATAGTTCCCAGAAGCAATGGAAATGCAACTTGTTTTGCAATTAATTGCTCACTTACACGGTTAGTAGAGCAGATACATGCTATGCTAGCATCTGTTGCGTAGCTTCAGCTGTCCACGTTCGAGACTATATTGCAGAAAAGCAACTGTCTTGTACAAGGTTGGGAACGTTTGCCTCGCAGAGGCATTCTCTTGCAAAGGAATCTAGGAAGAATGAAGTAAAGCAAAAAGAAAGAGGTCTTTCTGGCAGAGTTGTTCATTTGTATTTACTTTTGCATTGTTAAGGGGAAAAAGAGAAGACTGTTAAAATCCCATTGTATCGTTGTGTTACCTCTCTGGACTTAATACACAAGTTATACAATTGTTCCATGCAAAATGTAGTGTTAATACAGCACTAAAGTTTGAGATTATCAAGTACTCAGGAAGTACATTAGGGCATAAAGCTTATCTTTCTACCTGCCTGCACTTAGTTCTTATAATACTATCTTTATATAACATAAAAATGATGAAATAGAAACTGGAAATACATACAAAGACCTACAGATATTTTAGTGGCTGGGCACTCGGCAGGTATTCGTTCTTCACTTTCTTTTGCACTCAGTGTTCTTTAAGAGTGATCTATTTCAAAACCACCACAATTTCAAAGGACATATGACCAAGACAGGGTAAATAACTGGTAGCCATGATTCCAAGGTAAAGAAAAATARTGTGCCTCTATACAGGACTTGAGTTTATCATGTTTTTTTCTGTCGTCCCCCTTTGTTTCAGGTATTGAAAGATGGAGGGAAGTACTTTCTGGACACTCCCAATGAAGACTGTGGAAACTGGATGATGTTTGTCCGGCTAGCCCGGAACCAAGAAGAACAGACGCTTGTGGCTTATCAGCACTGCGGAGAAGTCTACTTCACAACTGTTAAGGTAGTTAAACCCACATTGCTTCACCCGTCATCCAAATGGAAATTTATAGGCAAAGGTTCTGAAAGGCTAAGCCTTTTACAGATGAAAGATTGATTATATTCAGGCAACTGGGTCTTTATTACATACTACCTTTTATATCACTTAATCGGTAGTAAAGCAAACAGTGTATGGGGTTTTCCGGTAAAAGGCGGTGTGTACTTACTGTTGTGGGTACCRAAGAAACTGAGCAGAGAGAAACAGAAATATCATTCATGATGGCGGTGTTTAAATGTGAATGTTGTAAAGTTCTTCAGTTCTAGATGGGTACAYGGTGAGATTATCTAGCAGTGTTACATTCAACAGTACTTCATTGTGGAAAGAAGAAACGCATTCCTTTCCTTTATTACGTTTTTGGACACACGTTGTATTCTGAGCACATTACCAGGTGCTCAGGAACAGGGTCCTAAGCAGAATCTTTACGTACTATTTTCCTCTGTYGTTAAATCTGAAGACTTAACTGCAGAACTTATAATACTGTGATGTTGCCATAAAATGATTGGTTTGTGTTAGAGATTCTGGACTGCAGCTTTGTCTGAGGTGAGAGAACAAAGTACTCTGTATTTATAAATGACACTGGAACATACGGCCTTGGTTTTTGTTGTTTTGGCCGCTTTCTCAGGCAAAGTTTGTCTTAATCAGAACTTACTCTTTTGTACACTTAGGAAACTGAAGTCTGTATGTTGAACTTTTATTGTTTTCCTTTTTTATTCATAGTTAATGCTTATATATCTTTGTGGGCAACATTTAAAAAAAAAAAAGAGAATACTAGTCAAAAGAAGTTTCTGTGGCATTAAAATCCAGCATTTCAATTTCATTTCCAAGATTGGCACACATTTCTGTGGGGTAGTAGTGTTTACTTTTGGTCCTTCATTTTTGTTTCTCCACCTGCAAAGTGAGAAAAATATTTACCACACAGTGATGGTGTGAGAATAAGTTAATGGTGATAACACTTTTATAAAGTCTTTTATAACACTGCTAAGTATAGTTGCTTTTGGATAATAATAAAATAATTTAAAAAAAAGAAAATTGATGTAAAACAGTATATGCTAATCTGAGACAGTGTTTCGGCTGTGTTTGAAATTCTGATGCAGTCCATACCATTTGAGATTTCAATTTGATTTTTCAGTGCATACTATAAGCGTAGAACTGACAGGATTAATAATACTATATTTGGGAAGCATGAACACATGCTCTTYGAAGCAGTTGTAGTTATGAACTGGTAACTTACAATTTCCAGTATAATTKAAATACTATTGAACCATCTCTCTGCTGACTTCAGCAGAACTCTGCTCACTGGCATTAATGGAGAGTATCTTAGGATGAGGAATGTGTCTTGGAACTGTGCTGTGTATCATGGGGAATTACTTCGGTTTTCCTGCTCCTAAGTCCCAGTATCATTCACAGTACTGTGGCATCCTGCAGATCGTCCCCTGGTCAGCGAAAGTGATAGCCTTTTGCTACACTTAGGCACACCCTGCTGGTCACGTCATGAGGCTGCCTTAGGGCTGGTTATGAAGATAGTTTCTCAAGATACTTTGAATAAAGTCTCTTAAGCTGGGAGTAGAAGGATTGGATCCTCTCCCCACTGTATTTGTAAAGAGATGGGGTTTCGGTGATATGAAACTGCAGCTACAAAAGCATACGTGTAAGTGGCATACTAACAGCACCGTTGGCGTACTTGCTGACCTAGTGACTGCAGACCCTAGAAATAAGCATTTTTTAAAAGTATAGAATTATGAGGAAGTAAAAATCATCAACGGTTGCTGTCTGTCTGATCACAGGAGAGTTTCGTGYGGGTGCTGCCGTAGCTTTCTCTTATTGTCACAGGTGAGACAGAGTAAATGACAACTTGTAGTGGATTTGGGTACTGGTGTTTAATCTCAGTTTTACTGAGATTAGAACTGTTACCTTACTTGACTATTTCACACACTGATGCACTTGCTGTCCCTCCAAAGTCACACTGACTAGGTCTTAGCTTCCCACAGAGGAGATCACTGCTGGTCCAGAAATGTTGGGCAGAAAGTCATGACAGTATCATGCTGTGCAGCTGTTTGTGGGTACCAGTCTCAGGTGTCACTGGCCAAGGTCCTGGGGCATCCCCAGGCATTTGTCTCTGTGGAGCTCCCCCASACTTGGTTTTCTCCATCTAAATAGACTATATGCAGGAGCACAATGCATGATTGGCCTCCTAGTTGGTGGCTCTGCCTCATGTCCTTTATTGAGTGGAGAATTAAGCACATACCATTTCTGTTTAGGCCAGGTGTTATCAAAACGTACAACCAACCTATACTGGTTGCAGATAGCAAGCAGGCTTGTGCTTGGAGTTCAAAAGTTCAGTTTTTGACATTATACACACAATTACCTGTCACCTGTCAGCATTAACAATCCAAGTTGTCTTTTACCTACCATGCTTATCCAACACAGATGTTAAAAAATATGTGCATTTTAAGATGTCACAGTTTGTGGAATAAGACTCAGCTGCTCTCCTTCCAGGCTAGTTTGTTCTTTTTAGTGGCACAAGTTTAGTTTAGTTTAAATAAAACTACAAGTACAGTGCAGATTGGCTCTACCCCTGTTGCAGCAATGGTGTTTTTTATTATAGATGAAGAAAGTTGTGTACAGGGCCAGGGAGTCAYACAAATCATGAGCCCAAAGTTAGTTTTCTCCTTTGTTTAAAAATAACTAATGGATCTTTAGCCAGTGAGTGTAATCACTCCTCTCTTTTTCTATTTGCTATATTATTGACTGAAAGTATTTGTCAGAGGAGGTCATAGTCCAGTCCAAGGAAAGATTTGGGCAGGCATGACTGGATGGGAGACTGCAGATTATGGGCTCCCTTAGACCTGTGTGGGAAGGCTTCAGTGAAAGAAGGGCAGTGGTACAATAAAGTACATGCATAGTGAGCCTGACACATTAGAGCCAGTGTGTGGAAACATGCAAGTTTGATTTGCAGTCCACATATTGATCAACTCTGCACCCATGCTCTGTGGGTGCAACACATCCAGGAGGCATCCAAGCTGTTGTGCACTCACGGTGTGTTTTTCCTTTGCCTGTACCCTATGGTTAAGTGTTGTGTTCAGCGGGCTTCAAAACATTGAGGAATAGGCATGGGATATTGCTTGGAAAGACTGCTGGATGTCTGGACATCACAGACAAATAGATCTCACTGAGCAAAGGTCATGAGGGCTGAGGCACCCCTCCTGCTACTGTCCCCCCAAAGTCTCTGTACGTACGCATTTCTGCTTTTAGAAACTGTGAAGGTGCCAAACGCTAGTGGATAGTAATGCTCAAAAAGTGCTTGAATCTTGAAACTAAGTTACCAATAATTTAAATGGATTCAAAGAATGCAACCTGGGTAAGGACACAAACTGGACAMAAACCCCCCGCCAATCTTCAGTACTATTTGATATAGGAAAATTGGCACAAGTAAACATGTGCTGTTTTGTTCCATTCACAGYCAATTGAACCCCACACAGAATTGAAAGTATGGTATGCTGCCGATTATGCCAAATTTATGGAAGCTTCTGCAGTCTCCATTAAAGAAGAATCTGACATCTGTCCTTTGCCTCCAGTAGCAGTAAGTACCCCGAGTCTGCATTCAAGCCATCACCAGACACAGTCAATTACAATGTACATGCTTTCGCTGTTTATGTAACTCTGGTAATGCTAGAGACCATAGAGTGGTAGGCTAACACAATGCTAGACCATAGAGTGGTAGGCTAACACAAAGCCAAGAGCAGTTTTAACCAAACAGCTGCTCGGAGAAAGACTGCTCTTCGTCCCCCGTGTTTGTAATGCAATGGAGTCATTAGATATAGCCAGAAGTAAGTGGCACCAGTGGGATGTGTTGGAAAGACTTAAGACTAGCATTAATTTGTAGATAACCAAGCTGTCCAGCCTCAGACTTCTTTCACCAGTTCCCCCTTGTTATACTCTGACYGGTTGGTCAGATAATGCACTGATTATTTCAGTCTTTCCTTTGCAATAACCTTTCTCTTCTAATCCCAATACCTTCCCCTCTGTATGATAGTAGGAATCCTTGAACTGATAGGAAAAGTTCGTGTTAAAAACATGACCGTGAAGATTGATACCTACGCTAGGAGGAAATGTTAAACAGGGAATATGACAGAACCAGGAATTCAGAGGTGCTCCAGGAAGGGAAGTAATCCCATTGTTGCATTTGCATATGAGGGCTTTAGAGTATATGCCAGAAAAAAGGGGTGGGAGGGCCACAGCTTCAGACATAGATAAGGTATAGGAGGGCTCTGTCTGTAGATAAAGACAGAGTGGACATAGCCTCACCGTGTTCTCCAGAGCAAGCTAGCCCAAGAGCCAGGGAAAGTAAGGACAGTTCATGAGAAGCTTAAGTAAAATATAGAGACAGCTAAGGAAGTACATGGCCATGTATTAATTGGAAGTACCTTTCATCAGTGACTGGGGGTTTTTTGTAATTGTTTTTCATTGGAATTTTTAAAATGTGTATATTTAAAGTGAATTCAACTGAATCCAGTAGAGCTCTTATTTCCACAGAAATAATACTTCCAAATAATGCACTGCTTGCCAAAAAACTTTTATATTTTAATACCTCTAAGTCAGGAGAGGCTTGAGATCCCCAAACCGAAGGTGTTTCTTACCGAGTTTAAGAAAGTCTAATGGCCAGGAACAAATGTAGAGGCTTTGAAATTCAGTAAGCACAGATAAACAAAAGTGAAGGACTCAGGACTGTTAGAGTAAATGCTAAACAAAAACATGGAAATCAGTATTTAGCCAACCATTTTTTTTTCCTTCTAGTTTGTAGACTCCTAGAGAAGAATCCATTTCCAGCTGAACAGCTGTGTGGTAATGCATTAAAGTAAATATTGCTAAGGACAATGATAGGTCTTGGGAAAGCCCAGGAGAAGATGTAGGGTCGCTGAGAAGAGTATGACCTTTCCTTACAACAGCTAATAAGAAAGACCTGTTTCTGTTCTCATTGCAGAAAGAGCCTGTAGACCCTTGGATATGCTCCAGCTGTAGAAGCACTTTTGCAACTTTTGCTCTGCTAGAATCTCACCAGTGCATCCATAAAGACMGAGTCCTTACCACCAGGTTCAGGCCACCAAATAAATTGGGACCTGTAAAAGCAAAAAGCAAACTCAAAGGGAAACTGAGAGGAGCGGCATTAGGCAAAAGCATTGCTCCGTGCTATGGGACCATTTCCTGTTCTTCTGCTGCAAAGCTTAGCTGTGCCAGTTCAGGAAGCAATTGTGATGCTCTTGTGAGGTTTATACCTAAATGGAGAAATGGACGGTCTTCACTCTTGAAGGGAAGAGAAGTGAAGCAGCCAGACGGTTACCCTTGCCGACTCTGTGGAAAGATATTTGACTCCATTGACAAGCTCACAGTCCACAGTTACGYGCACAAAGGGGAGCGCCCCTACAAGTGTTCACAGCACGGATGCACAAAAGCCTTCATTTCCAAATATAAACTGCTCAGGTAGGCTCTGAAGGCACTCCTTTTCTGGTGGGTGTTGGGGGGTGGGGGGAAAAACAAGGACATCTTTTTCCTCTTGAGTGTCCTAGTGACAGTTAATCCCTGAGTTTCGGTTTTTATTATTCCTGTTTTGGTAGAATTGGAGAAAACTAAACTCCCTCAGTCGCAGTGGTTACTCAAAAAGATCATGTTGAGCAATTTTAGTCTATTCTATGCTTTACGATTAACACCTTCCCCCCCAAAAAAGTTAGGCATTTACTAATAATCTGAGAACTTGTGAAAATGCCTTCCTTCAAGAGTGCCAATGTTTTCAAGTCTTGAAGCTGCACTGTGTACTAGAGTGAATGTAAATGCAAATAACTGTTAAATAACTGTTTTTTTTTGTTTTAGGCACTCAGCCACTCATTCTCCACAGAAATCTCACCAGTGTGGCTACTGTGAAAAGACCTTTCACAGGAAAGACCATCTAAAGAATCACCTTCAGACTCATGACCCTAACAAGATGGCCTTTAAGTGTGAAGAGTGTGGCAAGAAGTACAACACCAAGCTAGGTTATAAGAGACACTTGGCTCTTCATGCAGCCACCAGTGGGGACCTTACCTGTAGGGTATGTGCCCAGGAGTTTGGCGGTACTGAAGTTTTGTTGGAACACCTCAAAAGCCATGCAGGGAAACCAACTGGCAATACCAAGGAAAAGAAACATAAGTGTGACCACTGTGAGCGTCACTTCTATACGCGTAAAGATGTGCGGCGTCACATGGTAGTTCACACAGGTTGCAAAGACTTCCTATGCCAGTTTTGTGCCCAGAGGTTTGGGCGGAAGGATCACTTGACTCGCCATACTAGGAAGACTCATCCACAAGAACTGCTGAAGAGCAGGTTGCAGAATGGTGACTCAGTGGGTCTCCTTGACCAGCTTTTTCCATTCAGACTGAAGGAAGATGCCAGCATACTGTCCCCTTTTCCTGAAAGGGTCTCTGTGCAGAATGGGATTTTGAATAGTTCAGAATCAGGGGAATACAACTGTTCACATCTTCATTCCCARCCAAGCTTACAAACTGCTCTTCCTCTTGAACCTTCTCCTCATTTGCAAAGGATGGGCTGTGCAGACAGCCTTCCAGCTGTCCATCCCACACCATGCTCAACAGCCGTTCCTGCCAACCTGAACCTTCATCAGCCTAATAAATACGACCTTAGTTCTACCTCATTTGCAGCAGGATCCCTCAAGCATCTACCGATAAAAGTGGACGTTAAAGGTTACAATGTGCATCTTCTCGAGGACCTGCCATTACCAGAACCTCAATCTCTCCACAAAATCAGTCTGGAAGAAGCTTCCTCAGGGCCTGTAGGGGATACTAGCAAGTACCCAGTGCACAAGGAGACAGAGCCAGCAACTGAAACTATGAGCCTGCCTTTCATGGATCTCACTCATGTGATGAGTTTCTGGCAGCTCCCGCCAGGTGACAACCAGAACACTACTGGGGACATCACAATGGCATTTGGTTCAGAGGAACCATCACACAGGCTGAATGGCCTTGGCCAACAGCAGCAAGGTCTTCAGCTAGCAACTGGGGGGATGGCCATAAACCAGCTGCATCATCTTCCTCGCTCCTTTCCATCCACTACAAATTCTGTAACGTTGCCTCATTTTCACCATGCCTTCAAATAACTATCACCGTGGGGTTTTTTTTTTTTTCTTTCTTCTTTTAAGACTGTGCTTCATACTTAAATCTGTTAGGATGAGGTGTTTTTGGTTTGGTTTTGTTTTGTTTTTAAGAAAAACTGCCAAAATGTTTTCAAAGCACATTATGAACATGGTAGTTAAATTCAGGATGTTAATAAACAAGAAGCTCTATTTTTCATACTACTATTAGTTTTTTAGCGTATGGCAATAGTAGGACTAACATATTTCCCTCAACACCGTCTATATTTTTGTTTCTTACCTTTCATGCAAACAACTGAATAAATATCTTCAATGGTAGCAAAGCATCATGACAGGCACAATAAAACTATGGCTGCTGCGGTAGGAGAAATAGGGTTAGGGTGAATGGGGAGAAGGGGGAAATCACAGAGAAATAATTTTAATGAGCCATAAATCACAGCAAATTTATACACATGGCAAATGTAACACACTATTTATCAACATCATATAGATTTCTGTTAAGCACTTAATTACTGAACTTGATGAATCTTTAATTTAAATCAGAATCATTCCAAGAGTAAATCTGACCTCCTTGTTTCACTTTTTTAAAATGAAGAAGATCACTATTGTGATTACATTTAACTAGATTTTGTTTTCTGAGGCACACTTCAGCTGTGTGCATCTCCTGCATTTTTTCCTAGGGCTGGAAATAACTACCACTTCTGCATGACTGTGTAAGAACTGACGTCTTGTATATGTGCAGTTTTCAGAATGGGAAGTGAATTGTCTCAAAGGTTAGAGCAAAAGATTAATTTTCACTTAGAGCTAGATCTGGCAAGGTATGAGACACTGCTCACGCTCTCGCACGCGCTCTCTCTCTCTCAGCACTTAAGCATTTGCTTAAATTTAAGCATATGTTATCCCATTGGGCCAACAGCTTGACTGATTTAACACTGAATAAAAAGTAATGCTTCCTACCTAAGGGGCCTTCATTCACCTTTTGTTGATAAAAATGGCCTTTGTTTAGTCTGGGAAATGATTATTAATAGTAGCCATCTGAAATGTGGATTCCTTCATGGAAAGCCAACCCTGGCCCCTGGGAGCCTGCGACCAAGCGGGACCTCTGTGGGACCAGGGGCAGGGCCACGCACAGAAGGGTTGTGGTGGTGAGCTGACGCTGGGCCCTGTTCAAAACCAGGTTATGAACCTGCCTCACAAGTGTCACCTGAAATTAGTGGGTGTGATAATGGTCGAGGGCATTTTAATCACAGGGGTTTTGCTCAGTAGCATTGGGACAGCTGCAGTTGGACTTCCAGCCCTTGTTTCTTCAGAACCACGAGGACTGTGTGTTGGTGTGACGGTCCTATCACCCGATGCATAAACTAGCAGAAATTGCAAAAATCACATTTCCCAGTAGATGACATAATTAAACAAGAAACAACAAACAAACTCTTCATAGTTTAGTTTCTTGCCTAACCCAGTTATAAAAAAAATATCCTGGTTTTAGCGGATGATGCAGTTACTAATGCGTTCTGTTGCAGCTAAAACAGACACGGAATTTCTGAATCTGAGTAAATTCTCAAATCCCRAGAGCTACTCTTCCATTAAATCCAAACAGAGTTAATAGTACCTAATGATCATTACAAATATAGCGTGAAGCAAACGTATTCTCTTCTCCCCCATTAATCACAGGAATATTTCCAGACAGCTTCAAATAAAAAATATTTTTGAAATGATTGCTGTTTTGCTGTTAATGAACTACAATGACATTGTAAACTACGATGATCCAAATATTCTTACGAGTTTATCAGTACTTGAATTAAGGAAAGGTTGTATTATTGCAGTTCATGCAAAGAATATGTTCTTCAGATACACTGTTGAGGGGTATTTTTTGTTACGAAAATTTTTGGCATAAG
Organism: Oceanodroma leucorhoa; assembly: GCA_030449065.1. Lineage (NCBI taxonomy): Eukaryota > Metazoa > Chordata > Aves > Procellariiformes > Oceanodroma > Oceanodroma leucorhoa. The sequence goes on along the minus strand of JASVER010000084.1, from coordinate 1,182,438 downwards.
GCAAACCAGAAGGAATTTTAAGATCATTCTTGTAATGACAACAGCAGGAGGAAGAGAGCAGGTGCTGCACAGTCATGCCCAGTTAGCAGTCATTTAAATTATGAGTTCCAGAATAGGGAGAAGGTTGGAAACAAACGATGTTATGTGCACATTCTACAGCTAGGCTCGTAATTTCATCTGGACTTGGAAAGGTGTCTGTATGTTCACTTACTGCATTGTTTTCCTTGTTCATGCAAATTGTATTTACTTGGCTTTATCCAAGCCTATGTACTTGTAAAAAAAAGAAACAACAACAACAAAAAAAACAACCAAAAAAAAAACCACCACAAATTTTGTAGCGCTACCTGATCATATACTGTTAATAGACATTTTGTCATTTTGGTTTGTGCTTCTATGAGAAGTGTAACTAATTACTGAAATACTTGTCTTTGAATTAAAACATGATGTTAAGAAGAAAACGTTACGCAAACACTGAGCTAGACTGGCTCCCGTGTTCTTTGAGCTGCTCGACTGTAGCAGGGTGCCTGATCTCCACGTTGCCAAGAGAGGGGCTGCTGTCTGACCTCAGCCTCTTCTGAAACATGGAAAGATGCGTTGGCGAGAGATGCTTATCCTATGTAACTACGGGTTAAAGACCAAGTCTCATTCAAGTAAAAATAATCACTTTTGATATTAACATGCTTAAAAAGCAGACAGTGATGGCATCTACAAGTAAAACACAGAAGCAAACCTTACATGTGTAATACTGCAGCTATAACCCTTCAGTCCGTTCAAATCTCTTTTTCCCGATTCTTGACATCATGAGTGTAGAGGAAGCTAATGATGTCCCATCACAAAGGAAGGCAAGTTATTTCAAAAAGTTATGTTTGCAGAAAAATTGTTTCCTTTTAAAATTCTCACAACTCGGGAGATAGCCCTGAGTCATCGAATACTTCAAGTAGTAGGGTTTTTGTTAGGGGGACTTCTGTGAGCATTTTTGAGAGGCCATCAGTAGCTGATGCTCATGAATGCTTTGTTTCTGGGAAAATTCTTCGAGCTCAGTAGACCTGCCTGGTGTGGGCCTGAATGTCGCATTTCTGAAAGAGCAATAGTTTGGTTTGGGTGGGGTACAGTCCCCAGGCCAGGCAGTGCTAAAGGAGAGGTGTGGAGACAGCAGCAAGTCCTCACCAGCTCTCCCTGGGCTTACCTGTGGTGTCCGAGAGGATGGTGCTGCAGTGGGCGGGCAAGTGTGACTTCAGGTGGTGGCGGTGGAGAAGRCAGCAAGAGCTGCAGGACATCGTCTGATGGCACTGCCTTTGGCTCCTRCAGGGCTGCGGCAGCGCCGGTGTGGGGCGAGGCGGCCCCGCTCGCACTGGGGGCACGGTGGGGGAAGAAGGCAGCCCCACCAGTGCCCGGCCCTCCCTCCTCTCCGGCACAGCCCGTTCCTCCTCCAAATGGGAGAGGAGGATGCAAGGGCAGACAGGTGGCATGGGGAAGGTAGGATAGACCATGGCATAGCAGCTGAGAGACAGAACAGAAAGATCTGACTCGGTTCAAGCACTGAGCCTCCTGGAGATCTTAGGATCACATCATAGTAGAAATAAAAATACTCTTTTTTTTTTTTTTTTTTTTTTCCTGAACACTGCTTGGAAAGCTGTAGAAGCGGAGTGATACATGCCAACTATACAACAAGATTATTATAATCAAGTGATACCATAAAATAGAGAAACTTAGTAAACATTTGGTCTTCTAGACAAAATGTACTCGTTTTATAAAAAAAAAAAAAAGGAAGCCGTGTAAGCCTGCTGAAATAATGTTAAGGAGCTAAAATTACACTACATGGAACAAAAGACTGCATCCTCTATGTAAACAACTATTTCTAGTGCTCATTTCCCATTCCCTATGAGAAACTATGTTAATTTCTTATTCCTTTGGTTTTATTTACCAACCGTTTCTGTTGGGACTTTCCATTTTCTTAACCAATGAGCTGCTGTTAATTCCTGAGAGTTTTTCCCAGCTAGTCTGAAATAGGATGGTAAGTTCCATATGTTAATGATTGATTTGTTTTTCTGCTGGCAGAATTTTAAAGTACTCTTCTTCAATACACCGTTCCTGTCCCTATAATTACATTTTCTGTAGGACACGGGAAAATGATCTGTGAAATCAATACTTTAAAAAGGACAGCATAATAAACTTTTTAGCCTGGGGTAGGCGGGGGGGGGGGGGAGAAGAGAAAAAAGTAGTGCGTTTCAGTTTGCTTGTTTTATTGAATGTGGTAGCTGTAGCACTTGGAGTGGAAGAGGTGCTGGAAAATTGTGTTGCTTAAGGTTTTCCATAATGCTTCAGAAGAAAACCTTAACATATGCTTGCCGACCAGCCACTCTATCTTCTGTTGCGCATTTGCGGTCTGAAAGCAGCAACAAGCCGTATACTTGTTATTTGCATAGAAACAGCTTTTATATTTTACTCCATTTTACCTAAGAAGATTAAACCTCAATCCCTGGGAAGGTGGTGGAGCAGCTCATCCTGGAAATCATTTCCAGGCGCTTTAAGGGTGAGAACATTTATTCGCACCACTCAAAGCCAGTCTCTCATGTCTGCTTTCTCAGCTAAAAAGCACTCTTGCTTCGCACTGAAACTGATCTCTCACTAGTCCAAAGCGCTCTGTAAAGCACCTGGCAAAGCTCAAGTTTTACAGAAAACGCAGCAGCAGTTGCCAACAGCCCAGCATCTACAACCTCACCCAGGCCAGTCGCTTCCACAGTTCCCAGGGACATACAGGACTCTCTCCTGTATTTTGGATGCTAGTGTGGATGTCTGTCCTGGGGGCCTGCTGGAGGCACTGGCTGTCCCAAGCCCCTGTAAACTGGCTGCAACTACAGGCTCGGCGATACCTGGGCTCCCCAGTGTCCCTAGGGAAAGGGATGTCTCCTCCCCAAGCCCGTCAAACCCCGAGTTTCAGGGTTCAGTAGCTAAACCTTGAGAATGGTGATGGTATCAATATATCCCTAATGGTGGTCTGCAAGACCCTGCACGATAACCTTAAGAGTTACTACACTGTTAACACAGTCACAGGTAATTCGAGGAGTGGAGAACACCAGATGAGAGCAGTGGGTACTCTCAACAGTTTTTCCTGTAGCTGGCGAAGTCAAGGAGGTAGGTAGAGTTGATGATGGCACTGTGGACTGAACACTCCCGTGCCCCAGTTGAAGGTACTTAGCCACTGACCAGTAGCAATCAAGGACAGCAAAACTCCATATGGAAGGACCCTACAGAGACTTCTGAGTCTCTGCAACAGACTGTTTTGTGCACGTTACTGTTCATCCCACGCTCCAAGCACTCTTACAAGGTCATCTCCCAGACTCAAAATATCTTGCCAGCTACAGGGAATCCATCTTGGCCACATACCCTGCCAGGATTTCATATTCTGCAGTCATACGCATCTCAGGGGTGCAAGATGCTGATCATCTGAGCCATCCCCTTGCACAACAGCACCACAACCACCTTAAGCAGGGGCTGGAAGGCCGCCTTGCTGCTCTGACATAGCTCTGCATGGCCCGAGATGGGAACAACACTGACTGCATGGTCTGGAGAGCAGAAGCACCAAACATCATGGTCTGGGAAAGTAAACATTGAGGAGAAGGAAGAACCTCCACATCGTAACCCTGGCGTAGTAATTATTGAAATGGATGCTGGCATCTTCCTCACTTGGACAACGGAAGCACATCGTGAGAGCGCAAGACCTGCTAGAGAGGATTGCATTATCAAGCAGCAAATCCTCTCAAGATGCCTGTTACGGCAGAACACAGTCACTGCCTACTTGAGATGGAGCTGCTCCAAACCAAAGAACATTTAACACCAAAAGGAATATTCTCAGCAACCTATACGGGGGACATGAGGAGCTCTGCAAAAATTCTCAGTGCAATTGATGGCTTCAATTAATACAAAGAAGTTCATACTGCAAATGCTGCAACAGGATATTGTATATACACAAAAGCAAATGAGGTCCTTTTATGTTATAATGTTGAAATAAAAAAAATATTTCTTACCCAAACTCTCCTGAAGATTGTTTTCCAGTAGATAGACCCAAAGATTTTCTGGTTTTCTGCAGTATTCCTGAAGAGGTCTCTGCAGATCATTATTTTAAAAATTCATTTGCCATAAAAAATTATAAACTACATAAATTCAATAGAAAACCCAGAAACGTAGGGATCAAAGATATTGATACAAAGAGCAGTATGTATTATCATTCACAGGTTATACTACAAATAACCATTAAAATAACTTTATAAAACATCTTCTAAACATAGACTGGGTACAGGTCATGATTACCGGTAGCAATGGGTGCTAGCAAACATATTATGCGGAACTGATGTGGTGGCATTAATTTTAAGGCTGAATCAACAGGAGGAAAGTCAGWTGGAACAAACAACGTACAAAGTTTGATGCTTCATCTAAATGGACTTAAGAAGAGTTAAAGAAGATGGAATAAATCTTAACATCGAAGATTAAAGGTTATGGAGCCCTTTATGGGACAGAAGGAACCTCACACCCAGACTGCATATTTTAGGTCTATATAGAGACATCTGTTTGAGGACCTCTAATTGAAAAGGCTAAGAAGCCCCTCCTGAGAACCCGCACGAAAACCTATGTGTATACACTCGGCACAACAGATCAGGATAATGACTTGGAAAGCCATTCAATATCAACAACATCCACTTGGAAATTTCCGACCCTTCTCATTTCTAACAAGTGGTGTACGGAAATGAGTTTAGGATTTCATGTCAACGCCCGGACTTGCAAAAAAAAAAAAATTAAAAAAAGGTCACACTTTATTATTCTATCAGAAAACTGGATTCCAAAGCCTAGGATCTGCTTTAAAAACGCTGCACTCCACCTCAAATACATCAGAGTTTGTTATAAGAAAAACATAAATATGGCTAAATGAAMTCCTTACCTGGCCTAGGTTTGTCTGTATTGGCACCTTCTTGTACTCTCTTCTGAAGCGATAACACAGCAGTTGTTAAGGTTGGCGGTTTTCTCTGAGTCACTGGTTTCTTGCCCTAGTAAAAGAAGATGCACAGTCCACACAACTCTAGCAAGGAGYTTACGGAGCCCAGTGACAACTCTCCAAATCGCTGTTGAAGCAGTGCTAGGAAGGAACAGGAAAAAAGTTGCACCCCCTCCCACTTGGAAGCCATTTTTCCTGCCCAAAATAGGTAAGAGAGTAATAAGATTTTCAAACATCTTAAAAAAAAAAAAAAAAAAAGTAAAATCAGTACTCTCCTAAAGGAACTGTTTACGTTATTTTTTTCTATAATAAAATAGGAGCTCACTTCAAGACCCTGCCAATTAGCTCCACTTTTCTGATTCCCCAAAGGGGCTTAGCCCTTTGGCCTTGTGTCTAGCAACCAGGGAGTAAATCAGCTCTACATTTTCAGGGAACAGCAAACCTGCCAACAGCAGGGAGCCCTAATGAACAGGAAGAGCTTTCTCCATATATTGCAAAAGCTGCCGGGTTTCTGCTTCCCTGCAGCTGTTACCCTGGAATCCAATGGCAGAAGACTCTGAAAAAATTGTGGTCCAACTTYTTCGTACTATCATGTTCTGTCACTTTTTATTTCAGACAAAGGGCTCCAGTTTCCGGGAACTCCTAGCTGGTGTTCAGCATGTATTTTGTCTTAAGAGTTTACCAACTTCCCTGGAGTCAAGTTTTATACTAATATAGGTCTTTACTCACCATAAACTACAGTTTGGCAAATCTGCCTCCAGGACAAGACAAGGGTGACTGTGTTTGCTTACCAAAGCCTGTCCGGTGGTCTTTGCAGCAAAGGCACGGCGGGCAGCTTGTTCTTCACAAAACTTCATGTGCCTCTCTGCTGCAGCCTCATTAAACCTTCGTGAGCAGTGTGGACACTGAATATAGTCTGATCATGAGAAAGGAACAACTTGTGTCACAGTCTATACACTACAGAAGAAGAATTGCTCTGCTTTACTGGAGCACTCAAAATGTAGTTCAAAACCTGGCTCCATCAGCAGGTGACCATGGTGAGTTCCCATGAGCTCCCAAAGTACAAACTTAGGAGAACTACAAAAACCTCCTCTAGAAAAGTACTTGGGATCCCAAAATACATGCTTACGGTATTAATCCAGCAAACAGTAACTGCTTTCAGAAATAAATCCCTGGGGATTAATAAAAGCAGATTTTATTATCTTTGTCCTATTCCCACCCCCARCCTCACAATTAACATATCTGCAGAAAAAGCAATATTTAGAAATTCCTCAAGTAGTCTAAACCAATGATTTTAAGACTGCTTTTGAAGGTTGGTCATTAAGATTGTTGGCTATTTTCACAAAATCCATTTCCTTTGGACATTGACAAAATACTGCTTAAGAAGTTGCGCCCCGCCAGCCAAGGCACAGCCAAGAGCCACGTTTCTGGGTGTGAAGCAGCATTATGAAGAACACACAGCAGTGCTTCCTAGGGTCGTTTTTGACAGTGTTATAGTCCYGATTCTGCTAAAAGCTGTTCAGCTACATTTATCACTAGTGCAGTCCTATTTGTTTCAATTAATGGTTGGTGTTTGGGGTCATCGCYGTCACATTCAGCCCTCGCATTGCCCTTGCTGTTCTCAGACCCTTCCTCCCCACCCCRTGCCGTTTACAAAAGCAGCCCAAGTGTCCTTATCCTAATATTACAGATATAGCACCTTTACAAATAATTTCTYCCAGTAACAGCCCAGAAAAGGTGGCCCAAGCAGCCACCAAAAGCCAGCCCCAGACCAGCAGCRTGGGCAAAATGATTCTGAAGGCAGGAGGGGAGGACGAGACAGGGCAGATGCCTGGCTTYAGGAGGGTTTGCAGGGGGACCTGGCACTTCAGGGGAGAAGGGGAAGCTTTGGGCTCTATTTGTAGGAGGAGGAGAGGGAAGGGGAATCTCTCTCTCTCCTCCCCACAATCCATGTGCTTTCTCTCCAGTAGTATAGGCTATACAGTCCTGTAGTATAGGATATACATCCTCACTAGACCTCTCAGCAATCTGTCTTTCCTAAAAAGCAGTCCTCCAATTCCCTCCTCCACAACTGCAGCAGCTCTTGCACAACTTGGTTTCCTCCAAGAGGGAGAAGGAAAGGGAGGGGTCTGCTCTCAGAGTCAGACAAGGAATAAGAGTCATTAAAGAATTCAGCAGTGGAAATTCGGAGAGGAGCTTGACCCCAATCAAGGAAGGAAGATGTGTCCTGCTGCTTATACTGCATTGCTGTCATCTAGAAGAGGAGAAAGGCTGGAATCATGGCAGCTGGTTTTGCTATCAGTCACGAATTCCTGCTCTGGAAGTGAGCCCAGAGAGCCCCCCCTTCCCCCTCCGCCTTCCTAGCGCAGGCGGGACTGCACTGAGACCCCTTCCAAGATTGCTCCCACGTTTCTTAAATCACATATCATGAGAAATACTGGCCGTATGTGCATCTTTTTGGATCCGTAACTTCTAACACAGTGAGCTCTGTGCAGAGACCACACCTGGTATTAGTAGTAAACCAGACCCGTCTTTTTCTAACTGACTTCCCCTAACTACCCAGGAGAAGGGGAAGTGGAAAAGCCATCAATCACATGGGAGTGGGGAAGCCCATGTGCACTACAGTTGTTTTCAATGGTGAGGGGGTGTATTTCACCCTCTGTTGTATCGTAGTACAGCCTGTCCTAGAACACAGGCACCCCGACCCTCCTCCCAAAGCACTGTCTAATATCAGGCCCCAAACTTGCTGCCTTTAAACTTAAAAGGTGCAGTTAGTTTTCTCTTCCTCTCCACCGCCTCTGCATTGCAATCCTACTCAATTTAAGCCAAGAAATACAGCTGAAAATTAGAGAGTACAGAGGGAATTAATGTTCACATTGTGTTGTGCCGGGGGGGTGCAAACCTGAAGCCCAGCTGTGGATAATAAGAGGTCACTGCTTTACCAAAGATCAGTACAAGGTCAGTAATAAGACAAAGTAGACCACAAACCTGGATTGATACTTGGTGGGGGAGGAGGCGGAAGAGGGTGGCCCTCCTTCAGAGCTTTTGTGACTTGCTTGGCTGATCGGATAGTATTAATAAAATCCTCATGGTGCTGCCTCCAGTTAGATTTCTTCCTTGGCTGTTTCTGTAGTGGAAAGAAAGGAAGACGTGAACTATATTTCCCCCTTGCAAGGGACAGAGAAAAATCTTAGAGTGAGGGTTCTTCCTTTCTGAGGGAAAGGAAAAATGTTACAAACAAAAGAAATTTGCTTTTTTTGAAAGACATAGGAAAGCTATTGACGGCACCAGCAGATGGATAAAAGAACAATGCCCTCCAACAAAACACTCTGGTCGTGGCAGACCAAAGGGCGCTTAAGAGGGAATAGTAAAGACGTTATGACCAACGCCTTCCCTTCTCCTCCACTTGTCAGATTCTTCTTCTGGCTTTAAACCTTTGTGCGCTTCTGTTTCTTTCCACAACTGATTTTAAAGGACGTTTTACAACAGCAATCTGCATGGATACCAAATCAGCAGTGATTTGGCATCTCTGGGTAAAATTATACACATGCATGTCCATGTGTATTCCACTCCTCCCCAACAATGCATGAAAAAAACTTTGTTCTGGTAAGAGCTTAAGCCTCTTCTCCTCCAGCTCCGTAAATAAGTTCAGTTTAAATACATTTTTAAACCCTTGAGTTCAATAGCAGTGAATCTCCGTAGCTTCATCCGTGGAAGATTTGGGGCTACTGACAGCTCTCAGGTTCAACCTGGAGCGTTCGTGCACCAACCATCTTGGATCATGCTCTCTTTCAGATTTAAGTGAAGAGGAAGCTGTCAGAGACTCGCATAGTCTTTAGAATACATACGTGAACATTTCCTAGAAGAGCAGAGACACTTATGTGCCCAGAGTAGTCATGACACCTACTGGTTTGGCTTCTGAATGGTGAAATACTCTCAAACACTAGCAGCACAGGGAGGGGGAGGAAAGAATTTGGCACCGAGTCAAGCACATATGTGAGAACTCATCCACGACATCCAGGCTTTGTCCCCGGAGGAAACAATAGTGTTACTGAATGAAAGACTTCATATGGAGATAACACACACGCTTCAATTTTAACTATACCTTTTGTGGGGGCTGCTTCTTCACAGGGGCGAATTCTGTTCCCTGCAGTCTCTGTTTCAAAGAACTGAAGGGCTTACGCTTCTTATTGAAAACTTTCTTGCATATAGGGTCATGTCTCAGCTGGGATGCAAAGAAAAACAGTCATTCATGGATTGAAGTCATGCTTTGTTAATGATGCTTCCTTACCTAGGCTTTAAAGTTACTTCTATTTGGGAGTAGGGAGCTGAAGCAGTATTTACTTCGGGTTCAGTTTAACTCCTGAAGGAGTTCAGCAAAACTTTAAAAAGCTGTCCAAGTACAGCTGCAGTTCAACACAAATAAGAAGTAGAAGCCRTTTCCAGTTTGTTCTGCTCAGGGACATGCTGGAGGCCAGCACAAATAATGACTTGCAGAGAATAACAGAGCGGGTCTGTGAACAGGAACAGTCCCCTTGGACTCCCCCCCCCTCTGCTCCCCTCCCCCGCCTTGGTTTTCTTTCTTTCTTGGTTAAGAGGGAGAACAGACCGATCCTGATCAAGGGGCTGATATTTACATTGTTAGTTCCTTGAGTTTAGCTAAGTGTTCCAGCCTGGGGGCTCCCCTGACAAACAGCAGCACTGTCCATCCCCTCAGCACCACGGAAAAGCRACAGCCCCAGGCTGAAAGGGGGCAGCTGCTTACCAGCACCGTAACCCGACAACTCGGAAGGAAAAATAGGGATAACACCTGCAGCTGAAAGCACAGGGAAATTTTAGGTAGGTAGATATCCWGTGCTGAATTTGTGGAAGAGCCACACCTTACAACAAAGGAGGTTTTAAGATTCGGAAGTGTCTCAGGTTTTAGCATTGACCTCACTCTTCTGCAACAGGATGGCCAGCCCCCTTGTGAGGAACACCGTGAAARCGAGGGCAAGCTATGTCCTCGCTCTTGTGCTGTGGATCGCACCTATTTGAGACCATCTGCGGCTGGTAAATTAAAGGCACCCTTCCTATCTTCCTTTGCTTGATCCCCCTTTCCTGTTCTCAGTTATTCTTCTTGATCTTCTCATTGATTTCTCTATGCCATCCACTCACTTTCCCGTATGAGTTAAGCAGCTGCCTGAGCAAGGCTCAGCTGGGCCAAGAAGCACCTCATTCTGCCACAACACACATTTCTACATTCTGATTTCCCTTTGAACCTGTCTACTCATSTGCTTCAGGTCCTTATCTTCTGTTTCTAGGCATTTTTGACAGCAAACTTGAGAGGAGGATTCCTCTGCAGGACCGAGAGGGCAGCAAATACCTGTGCCTTGCTCACAGAGGAGCACGCCCATCCTGCATCATCAGGGCATGGACAGGCATTACAGGACTTGTATCTCACGCTAGTCATAGTGACAAGAAAATTCCCGCCTCCCCAAAACCAGATAACTGTCTTTTCAAACGATTTTGCTAGATTAAACCATCATGTTCTTCATGTACCTGATCTGAGATACCAAACGTGGAACTACTATCACAGGGTAGTTCCCACCTGCATCTCAGTGCTCATGGTTACTCAGCTTTCAGCGTATTTTTCTTGTCTACTTTTTTTGCTGAATCAATTTTTAGTTCTATCGTGAGGCTGATCTGATTTATCACAGAGCCACGGGATCAGTAATGCAAACTGAGGAGGGGAGGGGTACGTGCAGAACCCCCCCTTGCAGAAAAACCCCACAGCTGGGTTGTACCAGGCGAACTGTGCAGCCACCCGTTCAGTTTGTAATCCAGGGCTCAGGGAGGTCAGGGGGAATCTTTTCATTCACTTCAGCAGGCTTTGGAACAGAGCCTGGTGCCCACATTATGCTGTCAAAGGGCCTACTTATCAGATGGTTTATTAGTCTGTTTTTCCCAGGAAGCCTGAAATAACAAATTCTGTCTAGAAACCTGGAACACAAAGGAAGCTTCAGGTTAGTAATTTACGTCTCACCAAGAGATAATATGTTATTTAAAACATGATACATAGTAAACATCTGGTTTTGGACAAGCAGGTAAATTAAAATAGTGCAAGATTGCAGATTAAGTCACAATGTTTCTATGAACATTAATTCTCGAATCAAGTTCACTAATGAAAGCAGTTACTAGATCATTTGCTCTTTTAAACATGTGTTCAAGGCATTTCTCTACTAGGAGCCACCTCCTTCTTCCCCAGTGCTCACCACCCCTTTCAGCTAAAGGCATTGACATTCCCACAAAAAAMCCCAAAAAAMCAAAAAACAAACAAACAAAAAMCCAAAACAAAAMCAAAAACCAAACAGCTTTGTTTTACCAGAACATCTTGTGCAAAATGCCTTCCACAGGTTGTACAAGGAACCAGATCTTGACTTCGGGCAGCTGTGTAAAATTCAAACCATGCAAGAGTCTCAGTTACACAGCACAGGACGGCTTCACTACAGCAGAGTCAGTGTTTGGACTGAGCCCTTGCTGAAACAGTATTTCRTTGTCAGAAAGGGACATCTACCGTCATGTGCCAGGGCTTCCTTTTGCAGAACTACATTATTTATCTTGCTCCTATGAAGCACAAGCTCTCCTTTACCACGATGGACAGCTTTTGTTTTCCACATGACTGCTCAGGTATGTCCTTTCACAATGACATCACGGTTGGGCGAGGAGAGGATGGAAGAGTACTCAAAAGTCACCGCTGCCTAAATTCAGGGAGGGGGGGCTGGAAAGCAAGAGCAGGCAATCTGCCCCCACGTTTATTCCATTTCGTCCGTAAGTCATCAGGAGCTAGCGCTGCCCCGTAACGGCTCAGGGTAAACCGTCGCTATTCTGGAAAGGAGCAGGTGGCACACTAAGTGTGACACAGTCTTTGTTCTTAAGACAGAACGTTTCCATGACGTGCTAAACAGCATTCCAAGATGATCTGGCTTTGTAGATGTCAAATTTGTGAGGATTTTTTTGTTTTTAAATCAATAATTTTTTGAAAAAAAATGTTTTTAAGTTACATGGAAAGTAGTTTTAAGCCTTTCTGACTCCAATGGCAGTCACACATTCTCATTTCAGAGCAGGGACATTACTTGTATTAAACAAAAMCAGCTTTTAGGGAAACTTGAATGGTAAGAAAGAGCCCTTTTTATGAGACTTGTAACCTACAGAGGGAAAGACTTCTCATTTAAGCATTCCTTACCTGCTTTTGCTGAAACAAAAGAAATCCTTGTCTTGCTGAGCAGAAGCAGATGTGTGACTGCTTTTGTTTCTTACCTTTTCCTTCAGATTTTACCATCCTCCAAGGCACAGAGTTAAGGTTACGACAGTGTTTCACCGATTACAAGTGTAGAGGAACAAAGCAATTCTCTAACCTTTTTGACTCTTATTCTATCGCCTCTGTTTAAATGTCTTTCCACTTTTGTTCCCAAACAACATCTTTCCGTGTGTCTGTGCTTAGTCTGGACTATACTCTTCCTTTCAAGCATCTTCCTCTGCCTCCCCCATCCCTTTTATTCTGTTCTCATCCCCTCAAGGTTTTGACTGATACGGCTTGTTTTTTTTAAAAAAAGGAATTTAGGTACAAGCACAGTATCACTGAATCAGCAATGAGAAGTCAGGAAAAAGAACAATTTGCCACAAATTAGTTACTTTAGACATGTACAACAGCAGATGTTCTAGTAAAGAACATGTGCACTGCCTTTAGTAAAAGATTTTCCTTTTCAGTAAATCACAAAATCACATTCCACCCAAACCACCRAACAGCATCTGTTACTCACTTGTTCCATTTAACTGCTTTCCTGGTATCTGACTCATCTCAACATAATGGTTTCTCAAATTTCCTCTTCTGTGTTGTTGTCAGGAGTCGTAAGGACTAAGCGGTCAGTCTTCRTTACTCAAAAGCTCACACTTCATGTTACCATGCATCAGCAATTACATAATTGACAATTATGACACAGGCAGACCCTGCTTAAAACTAGTACAGATATCAGCTAAATGAAAACCCTGAAACTTGTTCTAATCTTACTAATCAGATGATTTCTACTGATTTAAGACAGACTTTTCAACAATTTTAGAAAATGAAGGCTTGATCTAGATGTGAATACTGTATTGACACTTCAGTTTTCTGAGCAGTGATCAAGACTTGTAGACTTAAATGCCCAYTTATTCCCTTCTCCCAAACCCATGTTACTTTATCAATTAAAATATATTATAAAAGCCTTCTTCCAACAAAAACAAGTACTTTGAATTGTTTCTGTAYATTAAAAGGCCTCATCAGTCCTTCCGTTAGCTTCTCTCCATCTAGTATTCACAAAACTATTTATGGAATATTTAAGATGCTTTGAATTTAGTAGGAGTCAAGCCACTCTACTGACGTGTTGGTTACTGTGTTCCTTACCAGTAAAATGGTTAACTTTTTACCCAAAGGCAGAAGATCGCTCAGTCTATAGTCCTAAAGACCTAGAGCTGAGAGTTTCTTAGGAATACAGAAGGATTGACTACAAATCCTATTCATTTCATTCACATGTATGGACTGGTCACTATCAGAATAATTCACAAGCACAGTACAGAAATTTAAGATCACACCAAGCCTAAAGATACTGGCCCTCTCCTCATCTTCAGAAAGTCTTTGCAACAACTGCAGTGCGTCAGAAGTTTGTATTTCAATGAAACCAAACTGAATGCAAGACCTGAGGAACGGTATTTCAGGAAAATCAAGACAATGGCTATCTGCAACATACAGTATTTTTCTAAGTGTCTGCTGTTTTGTTTGCCATACTAGTCAGGCTGACTACTTTCAGCGAAGCTGATTTCAACAGCAACAGTAAGGGTCATTGACTACTGCAACTGCAACACTTGTTGCGACAGATTTTATTTGCTAAGAAATGTAAAACTCGGGTTAGGAAACAGGGACATCTAGCTACACAAAAGCTTTTCAGACACCTCTGTTTACAAAAGGTTATTTTACATCTTTCATAATAGTACCCAAACAATAAATAACCAACCCAKAAAAGAACTAAGGTGTGGGTGAAAACTCCTTGACTTACAGAACTGTGCTGTATCAAGGCACTTTATTTACCATCAGTATAGGGGAGAGAAGACATAAATGGATATATTGCTTTGCAAACTGAAATAATTTTATAGAAGAATCTAATCAGATCAAATCTGTAGGATTCTGCTGATTTGTTGAAGACATTCAACAAATATATATATAAAACTTTGTCCAGTGATAGCTTGTAAGAAAAATATTTTTTTATAATTTTAATACATTTCTACTGTAATGAAACTTTGCAACAGTTGCCATGTCACTCATGACAGAACAGACACCACTAATACATTGCTTTATGTGTAACTTCATTTCAGAAAGAATGATGAATTACTGGTTCTTGTTACAGTAACATCTGAATAACCCCCTTTGAGCATGACTGGCAAAGCTTTGAGTTAGCAGTTCCCTTCTCAATACAAAAGAAAACTTAAAGATGTTTCCACAGTAAGTTCTTCAGTTTCATCAAGACAGCTTCAGTCCTTGAATGTTTTGTTTCAGATTGAGCAACTCTTTTTCTTGCCTTGTTTTCTCCAATTTGAAGGCTAGCTTGTTGGCTTTCTTCTCCATTCTGCGCTCCTGTGCATATGAATAATTACAAATTTACAAAATAGGCATAACATGCAAAAAGACACCATTCTAATTAACAGTTCTAGATCATGAAAACAGCAGCAGTCTGGACAATAATATTATTTATGGCACTAGTTATTAGTAGTCAAATTAATGTGTACCACCAGGATTATAATCTTTAATTAGCTGAAGCTTCTAATATGCTGGCAATTCCTGTTCCTAAATAAAACGACTAGTATATCATTGTGGCCAATTAGATTTTCCACATTTCTTTCAGAGACTTTTCACTTTGTGTGATCTGAAACATCGTTAACTGTTTTCTTTGCTTCCCCAGATAATAAGGAAATACGAGAGCTCCTTCCAAAGTTATATATGTAATAGTGGCCACAATAACAGACCAAAATTTCCATACAGGAAATTAGGATGACAAGATTATGAGGTTAACTTTCTTTCCAGCAGATTTTTTTTAAAGAAGCAATAATTGGTCCTTTGAGACCAGCAAGTTTTTCCCATTAATTTCCAGACACAAGAACAAATGAGCTTTAAAAAAAGTTGGTAAGACAGAATTCAAATAATATAACATGTTTTTGCAGGGTTTTATTTAAAATAAGGCATACCTTTCGCTCCTCTTTTATTGCCTGTTTTCTAGCTTTGCGATCCTCTTTGCTCTCATCTTTGGAGCGGGGCTGTGTTGATGCTCTTGGCAGGTCACTGCCATTAATCATTTGCATGCGTTCAACCTGCTTAGCAGTAAGACCTTTCTGAGGCAAGACATGTAGGGGAATTCCAGTCTTCTGGGAAATTTTTATTGGTTTGGGCTAAAATAGAGAGCACATATGTATTAATGGTCCCTAGCTTTCTCTCCAAGAAGTGCACATCGCACTGCCTTATCAGTATAAAAGCATTAGATTCAGATTTAACAGTAATAAACATGTAAGTTTCCTCAAACTATTTTCTTGCCTCAGAGAAAAATGCACATTAATCCCAAAGCAAGAAATCAAACAGACCTGTGAGCAGAATCTGGCCTCCCAGAACAAGAAAAAGTTTCTCCCTTTTATTTAAATATTACTGAAAAAAAGGAGCTTAAGTAGGCACTTAATATTCCTTTATAAGCTTTCAGGAAAAAGGTTTCCTTTCAAAAGCTCACACATCTGGAACAGCAAGCTGTGCTCTAATGACGGAGAATGCCTGGAAGGCGACAGAACTAGAATAAATTGTTTCAAACTGTAGAAGGGAAGTACAAGCCTATTTTCAAGAAAAAAAACCCCTAGCGTGTGGTTGTGAGACACAGATTACACAAAGGTATATCACAGATAACAAGAAAGTAAGTTCCTTGCTCTCTATGTTTCTGCCTAGCTATTACAGAAATTTTGAACTTACTATTTTCCTTCCAACAGAAAAAAATATATCCAAACCCTTCTTCAGTGAAGAAGTAATACCAGAGCCTACCACCCTCCGCAACCCTCTTTTCTGCTCCCTCCTCCTTTTAAAAACAGATATCCATTGAGAAAACAATCATCACATTTGTCTCAAATTTTCCCAAGCCAGGTTGTTACTCAGAGTAAGTTTAATGATTTTACCTTTAATGGCTCCTTAATAAGTGTTGGGTGATTATATAAGTTTGAATATGTACCTAGGTCACAAAGGAGARAAAAAAAAAAGTAGTGAAGAAAGGCTTGCAAATAGAAATTAGGTAAATTTATTATGAATTGTACTACTATTTAGTCTTTGAAAATATAAAATTGCAAGAATTAAGTTATCCACACAAAAGCAGTAGTTTTATCTAGCAAGAATTCCTGCTGTTGTGCTCCAGAATCATAAACCATTTTACCTAAAGCACTGTTAGAAAAGTTCTGAGATCACTTATCATTTACTTTGAAATCCTAGGAACAAACAAGCGAACTCCAAAGTACTTACTCAAAATGGATTCGCAATCCCACTTYTCTTTTGGTTCCTCAATAAYGACAGATACTATTTCTTCCTTTTCTTCCTCACTTTCTTCATTCACAGGAGAGTCTAAATCTTCACAGGGTTCAAGAGCATCCAATTTCACACAACTTGGAAGAAGTCCAGAGAAGAAAAAAATAAGGTTTATCTCTTCTTGAAAATGTGTAATTATGTAAACCCAGTCTCCCCTCAGTAAAACCCCAAACCAAAGAAAGCTATTCCTAATGAAACTTGCAGCAAAAATAAGTATCCTTAAGCATCCCCAGAATAAACCAAAACATTAGGACAAGAGACATAGTCGACAACAGAAGTATTTCTGCATTTCAAAATTATATGGCACACAATACTTGCGACTGGAGGGCAGGAAGAGAAGAACTTTTTAGTCTGTAAGCAAGGCAGCTCTRRAGGTGATTACGTACACTGCTACTTGACCAGTCGTCTTTCACTACAAGGGACACATTACTGTATCTTTCAATCAGGAAACACAAGACTAATGTGAGAACATTTAGCCATTTAACTTTGGGATAGTATCACCCGCTTTAAGACAGTGTGAATATACTGTGGAAATGCAGTCTTACACTGACACGGGGTTGCTTTATAAGCACTGATTTTTGCGGTGCTCCAGACAGTGGTACCCATGCAACAGTCACCTGTGAATTTATAGTCATGTAACTAGGTATAGAATGGAATCAGCTGCATACCAGCAGGACAGAATATACTTGGCTACAGAGTTTGTTGAAAACAAAAGTAAAGGTATAAGGAGAAAGGTAAGTTACACTAAAAAGGGAAAGGAAGAATGCCTCTAGATATTACTTACACTAAATTCAATACAATTATACAAAAGGAGCATAATCTCACATAAACCAACAAAATGCCTCCACTTAATTTTATCATCTCATAAGCTAAGATTGACATTCAGTGACATAAAAAAATGGCTAATACTCATATGTAGCTGCTTTTATTGTGGGATGTAATCTTTGCGTACATGAAACAACACACCCAAACTTTCAATATAAACACAGGATTACATAACTACTTATGTGAAGCAGTACACTTCTGGGAATACATACTTTTTTGCTTTCTCTTTGTAGTAATCATTCAGGACTTCCTGCAACCGAGCATTGTCCGTGTTAATATAGCCTTCTAACTCCACATTATCCAAGGCTCCAATTTCATCTTCATCAAATTGTTCAAAAAACTAAGATAAAGAAGTGGATATCTGCAATTAGATCACATTTGTTGTGCAACTTCTTGATAGCTTAAAGATCTACACATTTCTTTCTGTTTGCCCCTTTTTCCTCTCCCCTCTCATTTGCTGAACAACTGCCAAACACATCTGCAGTAGGATTTCTTCCTTACTGTCAGCATTCTTTCAGCATGGGATTCACAAAGTTATCTTTTAATAATATATAAATCAGCTTCTGGAAAATGTTTCTTATTCTGATGCATTATTTCAGTCCGTAGATTAAAAAGCCTGTCACTGCTCAGGACAAAAGTTACACCATATTTCCACTGCTCTGACATCATTTAATGAATGCATACTTGGCACAGTGGGGAGAAAAGGTGAAAGAAGTGAGTCTTCACCAGGCAGTTGTACATGATTTGCTGCGTTGAACTGAGCCTCTCAGATGAAAGTGTAACACCAACTGTGAATGCTCATTATAGTGATTGGAATAATTTTGTTTAACTATATCAGTGTTAGCCCTTCTAATAGCAATTAACATTATAACCTATGCAATACAAGCCACTTAGTGCACACAATATTAAATGTGGAATATGTGCAAAGAACAGCTGTTTGATGCCCTGACTAATAAAGGCAATAAGAACTTGCACAGGCATACAGGACACCACTTTATAAGATGAATCAAAAGACAAAGAAGGATTTCACACCCTTATGTTTAACAGTTACATTCTTGAGCTGCCTCACCTTCTCAAATCTATCATCCAACAGGGTTAACTGCTCATTCCTTCTCATTACTGAAGATGTCATAGAATATTCTGTGAAACGACTCCTTGTTTCTTCTTGCATAAAAAGAAATTCTTTTRTCTGTCCATTAACCCCATCATCTGATAAAGGACCTTCTGAATCATAGTCTTTATCATTACTGCAACTATCCTTTTCATCACTATCATCCTCCACATCTTCCCATTCATCTTCATCCTCAGCATCTGATCCCCTGAACAGAATTATAAAACAGTTTCAGAATAATACACGGAGCTTTCCACAGCTCTGACCAATGTTGGGTTATCTGAAACAACTTGGGAATAATAGATTTAAATCTTGAGAGGCAAAGGTAGAAAGTGATTATTTTYGAGTCAGTAAAAGAAAAACAAGTTTAGCAGTAACAGTGTTGCCAAAGTCAGCACAATACTACTTTTGTCTGAAAGCTGAGAACATTTCTGGTAACTGTTGGATCACACATCTGTGCACTGAGAGTGAGGTTATGTTTACATTCAGCTATACATGTCAAAGTGGAAAAAGAAAAATACTAGCTGCATTCCTGAATATTAAAACTAGCAAAATTTCTCATTGTTCATAGAATGATGAGAATGATACCAAAACCTATAGAAACAATATGCAGTGGGGTATCACATGAAGCATTTGTAAAGGTTCTGGAAAAACCCATTAGCCTTCATCAATATTATTACTGACATATTTTAAATGTGATAGATGGTCATGTTTTAAATAGTTCAAGAATCCTATTATTCCATACATTGCATCTGTAAATACATATAATCCATGAGCTCAAAGTAACAATGAAACCCATCTCTTGGATAACACAAGAAAACGATTTTGTAAGCTACCACTCATATAACGCAAGCTCATACTTTTTTCCTTTAACACACCTRAGTATTCAATTTGATATCTGAAACCATTCTTGCTTCCTACAACAAAACATCAATAACAAATAGCATCATTCCTATTTACATATGACAAACAGTTCTACAAAGCTCTATGTACCCTTTCTGTGGTTCATTTGCTTGTAGAACAAAATCATCTTCCAGGATATTTTCTGGATTGTCAAAGTCAAAATCATCATCAAGAGCTGCAACAATATCAGGGTCAAAATCTAGCCGTGGTCCTAAAAAGTTAAAAAACCCAAAAACATAAATATGTAAGTTTATCTGACATTATGAAGCTACTTTCCTGGATAAAAATCAATCCAACTAGACTGTTAATTTGCACTAAGGAAAAATTAAACTTAAGAATCACAAAATTCCTCAATAATATTTGTAGATTTGATACAAGCCAGGGCAAGTCACCAGCCTCTTGTCAATTTTCCTCATCCAGAAAAGAACATTCCCCAGAGGTCTTAAGCTTCCATAAGTGTATTTTAATGTATTTTACTTAGAATATTGTAGAAGAAAAACCAGCCAAGTTAAAGTACTGTATGATCAACTGCCAACCCTAGCTCCCACCCCCTAAAATTCCCTACATTACAAAAGGTCAGAAAGTGTTTCCTTCTGTCAGGACAGAGAGAACTACCACAACTACTTCCTGTTATAAAATACTAAGATAGCTGTAAAGTGAATGTTCAGTGCAAGCATGGATACATAACAAAAGCGTACTTACAGCCTGTAACACTGAAATAATATTAATGAAGGAAAGAAAGCACCACTCAGCATTTGAAAAGAAATTTTGAGAGTGAAAATCCAGTTCCAGACTTGGATTCAAACAGGTGAAGTAATAAATCAATAGTATTATCTACAGTTTTCCCCTGTTATTCGCTTATATATGCTACACAATAGTGAGAGCTCATGGATCCCGCCCCTCCAAGCAAAGCTAAAAAGCTATTATTAGTGAATCACAGGTCTCAAACTGAAACATAGGTCTCTTATAGATCATTCTTTATGTCTGCTATTGAGCCTGTTCTAAACCAAAACTAATATGACACTGTAATCGAAGCCATAATTACCATCTAGTACCTAGATGGCAACTCACCTTACAGAAAGGTAAAAGATTTAATGATACCTGAAACAGGAGCAGCTTTATTTAGCAAGCCCACATCCTCTTCAAACTCTGTGGCAAATACTGAGGAAGGCAACTTAATAGATGGAGCCTTAGAAAAAGAAACAAAAAAMCATCATCACAATATACTTCTTCTCAGTTTCTCACTTGAGCTCACATCAACAAAAATGTGCAGATAATCACATGACCAAAACAAACTCTGTGAGTGCTACTTGAACATTAAGACAAGCGCTACTTTATTGGTGGCAATTTTTCAAAGTTATGCAATGAAAGCTCGGTAAAGTGTTGGCAGCATTAATTCTCAAGTCAATATTCTCCAGGTATAGAGACAGCATTTTTGCATCTCTGAAGTTTTTTAGAGAATGGTTGTACAGCAGGCRCAATGAAATTTGTCATTTTTTTTTGTTTTGGAGAACACTAACACACATTTGAAATTACCCCTTTATTGAAAGTCTTATTAAAAGATTACTAACATGCACATCTAAAATAACTTTAACTCATACGTAGTATCAGGACACTGTACSTGAAAGGTATTTCTGACTAAGAACATTGGTTTTGACTAAAATTACAGTATTTGGTTAAACCAAACTCCCTCAATTAAATGTGACTGACTGGCAATTGCACACTTCATTGATTGAAATTACTTATTGATTTTCTATTCCAACATGATCYAGTATCATGAAATTCCAAAAGTTATGCCAGCAATTGAAAAGTTTTTTTTCATTCCCTCTGGGTTCTATTACATTCCACTTTAAAAACATGGTGTACTGGTAATACAACCTGGTATATTCATAACTCCCAGAGCATTCAAAAGTTTTAAAAATTTTAAAAACAAATGCCAACACCAGAAAACCACATGACTTGTTCAGACAAATGCCTTTGCAAGCCATCTCTGTCAAGAAAAGCTTGTCATGGGTACACAAAGTGTTTTAACACTGTGCAAGCAAAATACTGTTCAACAATAAACTGTGGCTTGTCAACTTTTGTTTTTACTTGTAGGAAAGTCTGAYTGTGGGTTAAAAGAATCCTATATATATACAGATCACAGTCACAATAACAAYTGTTGAATACGGTTAATGTGTCTACAGGATGCTAAACTCCGAAGAACAGCATAAGATTATTATTTGCAAAAATACTACTTACTGGAACTCGCTGAATTTCGTCTTCTATGTGCCCCTCACTTGTGACAACAATTTTGCTTTGCTGTCCACGCACAGAAGGGACAAGCTCAGAGGGACCAGAGGCTTCTTTTAGATGCTGCAAATAGTCATAGTCATCATCAAAGAAGACTCCATACTTCCGCTGCTCTTCCCTCCTTTGCTCCTCATGCCCCTTGGGATTGTAACAAGAAATACATTTAGTTACTTACGTCCATTTAAAACTTATTAGCAAAAAGAAAAGTAACACAGCTATTGAGAATGCCTGAATTCTAAAGTCCTTGTACTCTCCTCTCCACTCATTACCCTAAGGCACAACCAATTAGAACGTCGTAACCACCTGGTTACAACACTGGCTCAGTGTTCGGGTRCTGTCTGAGCAGGACCTTAAACAGCTTTTTCCATAAGCAGCATAACTAACAAAGCCTGTTTTTTCAGGGTGGGTCAGGCAATCTTTGTTGTTTTTTTAATACATTTATATCCCTAATGCCAGTTAGTCATCCTTCAACCCATYAGGTAGTAACTCACAGTTATCAAATTCCCTAGAACATCCCCTTCTTTTTAATAAGCTGGACTAAAAACTACCTTCTCTCAGGCGATGAATGTACAACTGCATATCCACTTTTCTCTCCTGCAACATTTCTTACCTGAATGAACCTCAATATTAAAAGTGAGTATTTACTTTCTGTGTAGGCAGCAGAACTCTCTGGGGTGCAGTATCATCAGCAGCAAGTGGATCCCTCTGACTTCTGTGCACTAAGTGAAATGTTACCGCTTTCTTCTTCTCTATGAAGGGTTTCTTTTTCTTGTGAGGCTGCAAAAGGACATTAATAAAAAATGAAATATTAAATGCACCTAAAAAGAATCTTTTGCCTGGAGCATGCTACTGTATTCCTTTTAAGGCAATATCTTATGAACATATACTTAGAGACAAAGCAAAGAGAGACTAGTGGTAGCTTAAGTCTTCTCACCACATACACAACAGCCATTTCATATGTTCTAATAGCATATGCAGCTGTATTCAGCTGCAAAATGGCAATACATCAGTAGAATACATATTTGATTATAGCACATACACCTTAACATATAATTCTAGGAAGGAATTTTTAAGTAACTACTTTCTAAACACTGGGTCAAATCTGAAACAAACTTCATCCAAGGAACACAGGAAACTGACACAAGGAAATTCATCTAGACACACCTAGCTTCTTGAAAATTGTTTAGACAGCTGTTCCTACACCCCTAATTCAATATCAGCCATGAAATGCAATAGTGCTTTGACTGCACCATTACACAGACACAGATCTAACGTTAAAAATATATCTACATTCTGGATCAACAAAAATCTGAAGTATTATTAACTGGGTGAAAGCCTTTCCTACAAGTTAGCACATCTGACTTGGGGAAATACTTTTATCAAGATTTCCAGCTTTACTTACCTACCAAAACGTGTTAATAGCAGATATATGCAACTTGGAAACTACAGATCTCACTTATCTTCTTTGGTAACTTTAAGTATACAACATGACACACTACGTCATATCAAAGTTCAGAGCATATCAACTGCCACCCTATGTTTTCAGTTAAAAAYCCCAAAGTGCGCTTCAAAATCTTATCCTTGGAGCAACCATAAAAGGAAACACAGTAAGTTTTTGGAAGCAGGCAACGCGCTACCCCTACAAACAAACTTGCTGGTGACCGACGGTACAAGCCAGCTGCCTGTAGCACAGCGGCGCCGCACCAAGCCGAGCGGCAAACCCGCCGCCCCCCACCTCCCGCGCTGGCTGACCGGCACACACCTCGGGACGCCGCGTTAGGCCGGGACGCGCCTCAGCCGCTCCCGCCCGGGCGGCCCAGGCCGCCCCTCAGCGCGGCTTCTCCCACGCCGCCGCTGCCTGCCTCCTCCCCGGCCCGCCTCCCCCTCCGCTCCCCGCCGCAGGTCCGGGGCTGCCGGGGCGGACCCCACGTCCCGAGCCGGGCGGGGGAAAGCTCCCGGGCAGCCCAGCAAGCAAAGCGGTCCGCGTGCCGTTTCTCCCCTCCAAACCGCGCTATGGAAACGGCCCGATTTCGACCCAAACGCTGGGGGCGAACGGACAGACACGACAGTTAGCCAGCGGCTGGCGGCCGCCCTGGCCCCTCCGCCCCTCCTCACCATGGCGCGGGGGCAGGCCGGGCAGCGCGCGCTGCCCGCCGGCGAGGGGAGCCGCTGCCGGCACCCCCGGTCCTGCTCGCTCTCACGCGGGCCGGCCCTCAGCACCGCCGAGCTGCGGCCTCCATCTTGGGATAAACCAGTGACCAACGGGGGGAAGACGATCGGCTGCCACTACGGACAGTTTGGTTTTTCCCCCAGTAACAACAACAAAGAGAGTTTTCTCAGACTTAAATAGGGSTTTTATAAAAGAGAGACTCCGTGAACGCAAGCAGGGTACTTTTCTCCACCCTTCACAGACGTATTTTCCTCTTTCTCCCCCCAAATTAGTGGAGAATGATTCCGCTCGCCAGCGGGCCGCAAATGACAGAACAGTTTGGAGAGGGCCAAAGGGCAATGCGCCTGCGTAGTGGCCCTGCTGTCGCTCGCAGAAAGGCGATCTGGCGGTTGGGCGTGGCTTAGGGCTCGGGGCTCCGCCCCCTGCTCCTGCCCGTTAGGGGCGGGGCGTCCGTTAGGGGCGGGGTGGGCGCGTGGGGGTGTCGGCGGGGCTGCGGGGAGTGCTCTGGCGTCCCCTCGGCGGAGGGAGCGCGGTGGCCGAGCCGTGGTGCAGCCCGGTCCCCCGGGCAGGCTGCGGGCGCCACGCGGTGCGCACAGGGCCGCTCCGGGCTGCGTGCGGGGTGAGGGGAGGGAGGAAGCGCCTTCAGCCGCCGTGAGGCAGTGCTGGCGGCGGGGGTGCCGGGTGGGTGCTGGGAAGGCGGGACGGAGCCTAGCCCGGGGAGCGGTGCGGTGCGGTGCGGTGCGAGGTACTGGGCAGAGAAGAGCATCTCGGAGTTCGCAGCCACCTGTTGGTTGTCTCTCCCGCCCCCCAACCTGTTACCGCCCCTGCCCGCCGCGGTTCCTGCTGCGCGGCGGCTCCCTGAGGCGGTGGCTCCCGGAGGCCGTCGCTCCTGACACCTTCCCCAGGCTCCACACGAACAGAAAATCCCCAGCGCGTCCTACAAGGGCAAGGCTTACAGCTGCACGTCTCTCCGGTCCAAGCGAAGGAGATGAGAGAAGGTTATGTGACAGACGTTAGTCATTTCACTTACTGCACTAAGTGCTCAGGCGCTACAATAAAATACAATAAACTTTTTATAAAGAACTTGTGTGAGACAGGAGGCACAGCAGTACTCCCCTTCTGGCCCGGCAGAAAGTGCTTCTTCATSTAGCTGTGCCCCAGCGGTCTCTGACACACACCTTTGCAGTCTGGCTCTGCACAAGCTCCGCTCCAGGCTGAATTTGAAGGCTCATGGGTAAATAATACGTATTCATATTAACAGTGTTTTGCCATATATGAGTTGTTCTATCTTGTGGTATGGCAGTCTAGCTGTATAAATTATACCTATGCTATGTAGCATGCCTGTGCACAAACACACAGACACATGCATACATGCTAAGTAAACAAGTATGTTTGGTATTTTAGGAATACCATGTAAAACCGTTTTGTTACATTTCAAAAAGAAAGTGTAAAACACAGAAGGGAGCAGTTTATTCCCTGTGCACATAGACAATTAGTAACAACTATGGAAAGGTTGTTACTGAAAATTAAGAATTATCCACATATTACGTGTGTATATGTATGCAGCTAAATATATATGCATATGTATATGTATACCTTAAAATATTAGCTTTAATCATATTTGAGTGGATTTCATTGTTTTTCAGTAGGTGTCACTAAAGCTCCAAAAGACCCCAGATTTTCACTCTTGTGGCTATTGTTTTCTGAAGGCTTGCATCTTTACCATCAAGTTTCATCACATCACTCTCATGGAAGTGCACAAACTAATCCGATCTGCTCCATCAGTTGAAATGACCCCTGTACTCAGAGGATTCAAATTATCCCTGCCTATATCCATGCCAAGGCTAGAGCTTCCTTTTCTCTTGCTTCCTAAAAGTACATGGGGAGTATCTTGTTGCTGTCAGCCATCTGAAGGTTGCAGTACACACCTCGTGGTACAGGAAGGTTAGCAACCCTTTGACTACATGCTGCGAATGGGTTTTTCAGGACTGCACCTAACAGGACCAATCCCTTCCTACAGTATGTCTATACTGCAAACCCAGTGATAGGTGGAATAGCAGAGCTAGTTTTTCACAAGGTAACTAAGAGCAGAATCACCCAACTGTTAAAAATACAGTGCTTAGCATTTATCTGTAGGGTAGCGAAGTAAATTAGATATTACTGCTTATTGCTTTCAGGTCCCTGAGGTAGCTCTGGCATCCACAGAAGTGCACAGTACTTGTATGTAGACTTGGCAACAGGATTACACCTGACAATCCCCTACACCTAGTGACCCCCTATCTAATAGTGGCAGCACTGTCATTCCATATACCCCAAATCTGGTATAGGAGTATTGTGTCAGTCTGGAAATGGGAAAAATTAGCTTTTGCTCTCAGCTCTGTTGCTAATCATCTGTTTCATATGTGTAAATTAAATTTACCTGTTCAGCTTTGTAAGTCTCAGGGTTTTCTATCTTGCTTTAACTCACATCCCCACCCTGTATTTCCTGTTTAGATTCTAAGCGTTTAGGGGGAAGGACCTATATTACATGTTCACAGTGTGATAAGGCTCCTTTATCACAGAAGATTGATAATGTATGCCAACAGTAATACATGTAGAGATTGGTTTTAAGATTGAGGGATTAGCAATAATAAGTTTCATATAACCTCCTTTGTTGATACCTAAGGGTGAGTCATCTCCTTCCAACTGATTTACGATATATCAAAATTCAAAATTTAGTATCACATATATGTGAAAAGTGTATAAGAGAGTCTCTCAGATGGAGACTCCACTTAAGCTTCTAATTTCATCTAAGCCTTACAAGGCCATCCTTCCTTCCATCCATCTATCCATCCATCCATCCATCCATCCATCCATCCATCCCACTCTACTCTCTCATTGTGTTCTCTGCTGAGACACCTTGCAGTTTAAACTCAGCAAAGAGCATCTACAGAGACTGAGGGGAAAAGCACTCAGGTCACTAACCACTTCTTTTAGGCTTATGGAAGAAGAATGGTCAGTATTGGAATGGTCTCACTGTCAAGGCAGCCACTTGAAAAATAATATGCTGGAAGCACGCATTTCCTTAATATAATCAACAACTTGCCTTCCATGTGAGGAAATTTATGCTAATAAATTTTCTCTTAGTTCTTGCAAAGCAGAAGTTATTACAAAGTAATTAAAAAGCAAAAGTTATTGTCAGTCACTTTGTAATGGTAAAAGATTGGCAAACATACTGCAGACTAGGTTGAACCGACAGCTCTGCAGATCAGTTCTGTCCATGTGCAGTAGGTGTAATTCTGGTGCAAATCTGCTGTCGATGAAGTTACTCCACTGAAAATAGTGAAAACCATTTCTTTTTGATTAAAAAAAAAGGAAACTGGGTGCATAAATTAGGTCTCTACACCATTGAGCTACAACACTAACTTTGTATTTTTAAAATAACTATCACCACTTTCAACACACCTCTGCATGAATACACCACCCACAAGAGAGCTACCACGTGTGTTTGAAGGACTCCCAACATGCAAAGGAAGGTTTCAGGAACTTCATTTCATTTCCATGCAGAGGAACTTTTAATTCAGTCTCTGGAGGCTACTTCCCAAGAAGTAACTACTCTCTGAAGTGAACTCCATTATACGTGCACCTGTACTTGCTAGAGATTCAAGAACAAAATATTTTCTGTAAAGATTTTTCTGAACAATTTTATTGAGGTAATTGTCTTCATTTTATATTTATATATATTCATTCACATATATCTATAATTCAAAGAGCTAAACAGTTGTCTAAGGCACTTGGAACTGCACAGCAGAGTATCCTACAGTACAGTACAACTAGGCAGCACACTTTTCTTTTTGCTTGTTAAATAAAAACACCATAAAACAAGCATAGTATATGTACTGTATAAAAAAGATAATACATACTCTATTTTTCAGATGACAATGTTGGAATATATTTGTGTGTGTGTGTGTGTGTATAGGTATATACTACAGTACAGATAAAACCCCAGGCAGCAGCTGTCATTAATTTGTAACAATTCCAGTTATTTACATTCACAGATATCAATACACCTGTGTAAAATGCAGTATCAGACCAGCCACTTCTTAAAGTTACCATATTCAGTCACTCTAAGTCAAGCTGCTAAAATACAAGTAAATGCATTCATTTTATAATTGTTATGTAAAATACACACTGCATAAGCTGAAAAGTTATCAGTATTGATTCTCCACAGCCTCACATCTTTTGAAAGTCATTAAGGATGTGGAAAGTACATTTTAAAATGTCAGCAATTCTAAGCTGATAATGTTTCAGATAGATACATTTTTTACAGTTATCAATAACTATCCAGCATGAAAGGCAGTGGGGAATCAAGTCTTGAATTTTGTTCACCTTGTTTTACTTGTAAATAGGAACATTTAGTGAAACTTAAGTGAGTTACTTTGAGCGTAATTTCTTTCTATTTTCAATCAAATTAATAAAAACAATTAGTCTAAGAACTGGCTCAGTGCCTATTAATAGGTGACAGTCTCCATTATATGCTGCAAAATTTTTATTCCAATGCATTCACATGAAAATTTCATTTCAGATGACTGTGTCCTGCTCATAGTATATTCAGCACATAAGAACCTCCTGGCTTTGCTGGATCCTAGCAAGACCCTACTGGAGCTTAACCACCTGCACCAGTGTGGACGGGTTATTAAGGCCTCCTTACTGGAGTCATCTCTAAGAGGTGTCCCTGCAGACGTGAGTGGAAGAGTCGTGTGCGCAAGGATTCTTAGCACTGAGTAGCACCCTGCTGCAGTGTATTGCAGCTCTGCCACAGAAATATGCGTTCTTGAATGCCCAGTGTTTAAGATACGGTTGGGTCTACAAAGCATGACATACTAATATTGCCATGATTTACTGTTTGAGCAATTGCTCCGTGAAAAGCTGGGAAGGGACGCAAACTTACTAGCTCCTGAGTGTACAGGAGTGTGGTCTGCAGCGTTCTTGCACCTCTTCTAGATTTGCAGTTTGGTTGTAAATGGAATTCTATTTCTCTTTTAGGGGAAAAAAAAAATCTTAAGAGCTACTTAAACGGTTGCAGGCAATTAGCATGTTCCATCTCCACACCCTTCCCACCCCTACTCATGCAGGTAGATGCCCATTCAGACAAGCCACTGATATATTTTTGTTTCAAATCACACCAGGTAAAATAATTGTCCAAAACACAGTATTTCTTTAATTCCAAAATTTATACAAGTTTACAAATCAATATACCACCACACAAAGTAGTGAAAGGAAGAGGAGATATGTTCAGCAACATCTTACTATATTATAACAATGTTCAAATATGGTTAAATTTGACATAGTATTGCAAGATTTTTTTATATAAAGAATTAATGATTGAACAAGGAGATACAGAGAATACCATTACTTTCTTTGTTCCTATCCAATGCAATATTTAGCTTCTAGAAAATAATGAAATACTGGTGAAATGCTGTACCTAGTTAAAATGAGCTCTATTTCCATTAGAATCCTGAAACAAGATGGGAACACTGACAAAGTGAAACAAGATCTTCTTAATCATTRAAGTTAATAAATAGAAACCTGTCAAAACATTACAGTGAAATATGTTATTTCTACTCCATCTCTCCCTTTATATAGTTACACTTCCATAAGTTTTTTTTCAGATGTCTGTTAAATAGAAGCGTTAAGCTATTCTGGGGAATTGAATTTGCTTTCTATTTGATCCTCAAGATATTTTAATATCAACCTAATACAAACTTTCAAAATTGCGTTTTTTTTTTTTTGTCCATCAAAAGCTAGGTCCCAGCAGTGAGCATTGCACTGAGCTTTGTACAATAAGAATAAAGATAGCAACAATAACGGAGCTAAATGTGGGACCTCCTAAAGGCAGGAGGCAAATTTATTCTGTTTTTCACCCTGAGTATGTCTTTATTTTAGTTTACAGCAGCGGCACAGGTCTTAACTCCTTGAGATATGAATAAAAACAGATGACGTGAAAGCCTTAAAAGACGCAGTTCTGGTATACCTGACAATTTAATGCAAATGTAGGCTTTTAGCTTGGTTTAATTTATCATTAAAGTACTGAAAGATATTAAGACATGGACTCGTATTCTAGTCTCTACTTTGGATGCCAGCAGTGCTCAGCCAGACCTGTCCTACCGGTGCAGTCTGCCAGGTACTCAGGTGACAGTGTGACTTTCCCTACCCTGGCTCCAACCCGCTGCCAGCTGCAGCTGATGAGGGGGTTTTGGTTGATTCCCAGGCTGCCAGACTAGATCCACCTTTTTAACCTGTGCTAGCTGGATCTTCCCTCCATACGAAATTGTGGCTCAGACCATATTTATCATCAGGTTAAGTGACAGCTATTTTGAAACAAATTCTCTGACATAGCTGTAGTATTACTAGTCACAAGATCTGGGTTTGAAGCATTTCCGCTGGAATCAAAGCACTAATCTCACCTGGAAGGAGGGGGTCTAATTTCTGTAATATCAGGGACATTTTCCTCCCTTTGTTGCACAGCTTTCATTTGGTTTTCAAGGGAAAAAAAAAGGTAAAAAAAAAAGGTCATTTGATATGGTTTTTACATGTCAACACTGAGGTAGTGGTGCTTCTCTAAGAGCTGCTCAGTGTGGCCAAAGCAGAAGGTTGGGCTGCCCTATCCACACCACATCAGGGGCTGGTAAAATCCACCACAGCAAGGGAGACACACAATTGTAGGTAAATGCTAAACCCAACAAATATAAATACAATCTTGCAGACCTACAAATTGCTGGGRATACTTTCAGTGATTTTGAAGAGACACTGCTCCTACCTTGTTTCAAGTCACTGGTTGAAATGGTATTTAGTGTAAATAATGGTTAGCATTTAGCTTAAATAATTTTTTTTGGTACTTGTTGAGTCAACACATATATCACAATTAGAGAAAATTCAGGCAGACTATTTTTCATTTGAAACAACGAATTTCAGTTATAAGGACTAATACATATTACCTGAAAGAAGAGAGAGACGAGAGACATTCTAGAACCATTTCAGTTTGTTATGTGAAGAAGAAATTAGGATTTGATTAAGCATCCATTCTTCTGCACCCACAGCAACATGCTGTGATGTCTGATCCTACTGATAAATGTGATATATGAGGTCATTTCAGAAACCACTACTTCAGGCTACTCATTTACTAGATCAGGTTGCTCAGAGCCCCGACCAACCCAACCTTGAATGTTTCCAGGGATGGGGCATCTACCACCTCTCTGGGCAACCTGCGCCAGTGTTTCACCATTGGGATAAGTCCAACTTGATAAAAATTAGCACCTTGACCCCTTTTAGCCAGCTGGACTGTACTATGTGTGGCATGGAAAGTGTTATTTTTTTCTTCGCCTTTTTTAAATCTTTTTCTTTTTTTCCTCAGGGATTACTCACTCAGGACTTACCCTGATTTTTCCATTCTAACAGGCATGCAGCACCATAGAGGGTTAGGTACATGCTGTATTATTTCCAATGGGCTGTTGTAGCAACCTGAAGACATTTGAAATCATCAATATAGAGGACTAGGAGATACAGCAGAAACTGACTTCAGGCAGCTCAATAAAGTAAAGCAAACTTGCTTCACTGCACACAGTGACATACCAAAATCCTGTTATTTTTTATTGCGTGGATAACACTTTACAGTTGTCAGTTGTTTGCCAGTTGGTATTTAGAATATAAAAATAGTATATACAATTCTAAATCTGTGTGTGTGTGTACAATACACAGTGGATAGTTTATAGTTCTAATTCTGCAAGTTACTACATTTTTACGTAAGTTCCAATAAAGGCAACTCCTTTTGTCCAGTTACATAAATTTGCTTAAGTAGTTCGCTGAATTGTGGGCCAAAGAATGCATCTGATTATTTATCATCAAAATATAAGAAATTACATAAGAAATTAAAGATTAGCTCAGCATCTCTATCCAGGCTATTATTCTGCCTCTAGCAATAGCTTGTAGTGAATATTAAAAAAAAACCCCARACCGAAACCCAGAAGGAGAATAAGGAAAGCCTAAGTGATACCTCACCTACATATCCTCATGTCTCATGTCAAAACGCAGCTTGAAGAAGTCTGAGCCAGAAGTTGTATCCTCATATTTGTGTTTTAATTCTTAAATGAGAAGGTGCCACATGTCTTGCCATCCATGATCCAGGCCTACTATAGAGGAATGTCTTCTTGGAAAGTCAATTCGTTCACTTCATCCTAAGAGTTTAACAAGTTTTAGTTCGCTTGTGTAACCCGTATGTATCCTGGCATGTCAGTGGAACTACTGTCTTTATATAAAGTTTATCTAGTCTGACTTTACCTTTGTCCAAGTTATTCTGCCTGTGCAAGAGCTATCTTTCTGCCTTTAGTATCTTGGCTGCTTTCAAATGTTTGAAAGTGATTAAGGCAACACTGAGGTCTATTTAATTGCTCCACTTGTTTCCTTTGAAGTGAAATACTGTGTTTTATACTTCAGAGTCAACATAGTAGGCCTTTATAGGATTTTGGACACACATTTCTAAATTTGGCAAGAACAACAACAAAAAGTTTAAGCAGGAGAACTATTTATTAAGTGCTAATGTAGGTTATTAAGTTTACTCTCAAATTCTAAAAATAAAAATTAGGATTCTATCAGAATTGCTGACAAACCTTAACTCTAATGGCCTGATCATTCCTGCATGATTTAGTGCCAAAGAATACATTTTCACTGCCTCCTTGATGTCAGAGTGGTGCTTCTATATTTATAAAATGATGGGCCTCACAGAAGCTAAACTGTTTTCTGCAAATGGAATCCTAATGCCTCTTATTGATTCCATTAAAAAAGGAAAGTGCTGCTTCCTTTTCTTTGCTACAAGCATGTAGATGGTTATTTTATTTGGTTATTGATATTTTGGGGTCCGTACATCATAGGGTTTTTACTAAAATGTAAGTGAGCCCAACAGTCATATAAATCTACCTTTTTAAAAAAAGGTTTGTCAACCTCTTTAAAAATGCCAGCTGTTGGAAAGCACTCTCCTGTTACTAGAATTACTCTTTACTAAAATAATCCACTCGATTTATGCAAACCTGGTCTTGTTGTAAATATCAGTAAAGAGGAAGATCTAATTTTAGCCACCAAATTGCCTTCCTACCTTTAGGCTGACATCTAAAACAACAAYCTTCAGTTTTATAAACTAAAAACATTCCACAAGAATCTATTGCAGGTTCTGAGGTAAAAATCACATCTACACAGACCTTTTACTGCCTGAAAAAGAAATACTTACACTTAATAATTAAAAACTAAACAGGGCACATAAAAGACAAAAATAAATTGTAATATGTACACACATTAGAAAGGATAAATAGCAAATATATTGTAATACTGCATTAAATGTATGCATATGTGAATTCCAGACCCCCCCCAATGTTGTGTACATTAATTCAAAGGATAAATAAGTGCTAATATAAGACAGAGAATTTCTTAGTGTAAACAACGCCACAGGCTTTTTAATAGGCCTTTGGGCCAACTTAGAAAAACCATGTATTGCCTTTCACACTCCATACCACTTAATTTTAATAGTACTGTATTCACATATACAATTTCAAGATAGTATAAAAAATTACGAATCTAAGAAGCATTCTTCACACTCAACAAAAACAGGCTGCAGACACTCTTAAGGATTTGCCGTTCGCTTTTACAAGACCACCGGCTGAAGACATACTGATTCATCTGGGCATTCTTCCTCAGAGCAGTGCGAGAGTCCTTAAACATGAGAAGTCACATTAGTAATCACTGCTCAAGCCTACTAGTAAAGACTTTTGTGCCTAATTTCAATTCTGATTTTGGATTCACACTAGCACGATGTCAAAATTGTCACCACGGCCTGCCATAGGTGAGAAAGATAATGATCCCTGTGGTWTGAATGGCAAGTGACAGACAGCAAGGAGTGTTTCTAAACATGAAGCATTTCATTGCATTCATACTGTCACATGTTATTTGTCCTTCAAATCCTGTTTATGTATTTCTGAGGATYCAGAGTATGTCAACATTAAAAACCAAAAAATATATGACTTGTTCTGTATGAATGTTCAATGTATTTTCTTGAAGCATGCTCATCGGGATTTTAAAAAAGACAGCTGAGTTATACTAGGACTAATTTCTGGCAACTGTATTTACTGGCACCAGAGAAAATTACARTTCTTCACTAAAGCACTGATGACATGAGGACTTGTGGCTTGCTGTCTTTCTAAGACAGGCTGCGGCCACTAAAAAAAATACATGCACAGTTGCTCACACTCTCTTTTTTTTTTTTTTTTTAAATAATTCCTCCCACTGGCCAAGTGCATCGTTAAGCAGTCCCATCCGTTCCACTTTTCTCTGTGGACCGACAAGCAAAGTCTCTCTTCCCCCACGCTCTCAGTCCTTTTCACACTCCCCCCTCTCAGTCACAACCCTACAAAGTCTGATGAGTTCCTGGTAGCAGGCTCTCAAGCGATTGTCTTCAGCACTTCCTGACTTCTGGAGCTCTGAAGAAGTAGTCCACYGATTCATCTGTGTGGGCTAGCCATAGAACTGTGGTTTGTCTTAACACTGACAAACACTTCATGTGGGTTCTCCTCCTAGACAAATCATTTGTCCATTGATAAAGATGAGGGCCACAKCCTTCATGAACCTCAGGGCAAGCTGTAGCACACACTCACACTCAGTCAAGTTCCAGTGCAATCTCAGGTCTTCAGGACGCAATGATTTCCYCAAAGAAAACTGTTACATAAAATAYGGGATGTGGTCAAACGGTTACGGACGATGAAACCTGAAATGATAAATCATTAAAAAACTTAGAATTGTATTATTTCAACTGACAATGACACTGATCCTCATCCTGCTCTCACAGCTATTTTCTTTTGTGGCCTGAATAGAATTATTCCTGATTCTCCTGGTCTATGTGGGATTAGAGYCAGCCCTATTATGCCCCGCTGTCTGTCCCTCTCTGCTAGAAAACCAAACAGGGCTATGGTGTGGCTCAGGCTGGTGTATGTCTGTCTGTCCATACCATCAACCTGTTACTGTGGTCCCTGGCACAGTTTTGCTTGGGTCAGCCAGCACTCTTCCAGATACTGCCTGGGTATGGCTGGGATTAGCACAGGCCAATAGGCAGACTGGGTATGGGGGGACGTCACCCTGTTTTGGGGTGGGGGGAAGAAATTAACTGTATGAATTCAAGCTGTGCCAAGCCTGCTGGCCTCAGGGCCGGAGAACAGTCTCCAGTCTGTTTTGTTTACCAATATAGATTCAGCCACAATCTCAACCACTACTTGGAGATACTGCCAGTAAATCAGAAAAGCTTTGATAAGCCATAAAACTTAAGTTTCTGTTTTTTAATCCTTCTGCAAAATGAAGCTAACAAAAGTTTTGGATTTTTTTWAAGTAAATAACACATTTTATAGCCCTGCAGATGCTTTCTTCCTATTAACAGCAGCTGACTGTGGCACAGGAAGGCCCAAATACACCTCACTGTTTTTCAGACTTTTAGGTAGGGCACGTATATCACTCCAGGTTGCCTGTATGATGGATAGAAAGGTGGGCTGCTCCAAAGGGTGTYGCCAACCTTTTCTAGAATAAGTTAGGAGCCTACAGCAATTGAAATTCTAACTCAGCTTAAATGTAATGGATCAAAGCAAAAGGGTAAGAAGGGCACCAATATCAGGTGCTCAACGTATCTATCACCAGACTTCTAAACCTGTTTAAATGGTTTTAAAAATACATCTGTCCACGAAGTAGTAAAAGATGCAGCCACTTTACAACAGCTTAGGTAATGATGCATCTAACACAGCAGATTTACGTAAGTTTTTGTTTGACACATTTTCTCTTAACAGTTCCAGAGAAGAGAAAAGAAAACAAGCCACACATTACCCCTGTAATGTGGTACAGTACAACACAGGGATGCATTTCTCAAATAAAGGAGGTGTACACAAAAGCTGACATTCACAAGTATGCAGCTCATCTGCTAAGTGAGGGTACAGTGCATTGCAAAAAAGACACAGGGTTTTGGTATTTGTGTAGAACAACAATATATCGGACTATATATAGCATTTCCATTAGAAGCACTTTATAAACACCTACTAATATCCTCTTCCCAAACTTTTATTTATTTCTCTATTTTTAGAAACTCAGTTTCTTGGATTCTGTAATGAAATAACAGAAGGAATCAGTCTAAATTAGTAGGAGTAGAAAAAGAGTTCAACTGACAGTCATTACAGTAAATGATGAACAATGAAAACCAGTGKTTTTTCTTTCCCAAGTTTAATGTCAAATTTTAACAAGTCAAAGATACTGTAAATACTGATATAATATTAAAGTGTCTTATACTGAATATGTAATAATATAAGAAACTATATGCTATAAGCTATTTTTGTTTAATAAGCAGCTTCCTTGTTGTCTCATTCTATCACAGAACTTCACAAATAAGCCTTTGTTAACCAGCTGCCAATGCAAGTGCCTTTTGGTTTGTGGTATCTCAGTGATCTCCTCRAAAAAAATGAAAAGATGAGTAATTCATTCTCTGGCTAGAGACTTTTGTCTACAGTTTTCTTAAAACAAATCACTTCTGTTGTATCAATCCAAATGTAGTGGTGAACTACATAATTTTTAATGAGAGGTCCCGGAGGAAATGGAATCTCTTTTTATTTTCAAAATTGCAATTGACTTAAAACATCTGCATCTAATTCTGCTCTTAATTGGCTTTTTCTAGTGTTACTCTGCTGCCTTCTGTGCAGTGGCTCCACAACATGACCAGTGAAAAAAAAGAGGGTGGAGAGGGAACAGAGAGCCTGATTTCCCTCAGGTTGAAATCSTTCCAGGACCCTATAGAATCATTGCCTGTATTTATCACAATTTGGCTGTGCCTATTTTTTACTSCATTTTCCAAGGCCCTCCTCAAAAAAGAAAACCAAAACCTTTTTAACTGGTTTGTCACTCCACTGGATCCCTGAGATTTTTGGTGCAGCTTTCAAGAATCCAGTTGTAATCAGTCTCAACTGTTTTCAATTCTCATGAAAAAATATCCAATTCTTTTTGTATGACTCATGCCTATCTGTACTTATGCTTCTATATTGCAATGCAACTCAAAAAACATAATAACGTAAGCAGGGGGTTGCACTCCATCTCTCTCAGCATGCAGCCCGGTTTCTATTCCTGCTCATTTTCTACACTGAAGTGAGCATACAGTATTATAAAAACCCCCTATGTTTTGGTGAGAAAAAAATCACTAAGTTGTGAAATCAAGCATTGAACTAGGAGATGCCAGAAATGACCAAACACCCATCTCCCATAGTGAATTTTYCTTGTGACACTCTCTTTAATTAGAGGATTCACACTCACTTGCTCGGACCCTGAGTTTGATTGAAACAGTAGCAGGAAAGGGAAGGGACTCAGTCCTAGGCAATTGTTTTTATCTGACTTAACTCTGTGTGGAAGTGAAGACAATAATACTATGTATGCAATGTCGGCTCATCCTAACAGCAAGTTTTGCTTGCTGGTGGCAATTTTCAGCCTTTGTAACTTCAAAAAAATACTAACAGATGCCATGGGSATGGCAGAAAGCACCTCCCTCCCCCTAGGAATAATTCTGCCAAATTTGAAGTCCTGCTAAAAACTGTGGACACTTCAGAGCTCTTTAAATAATAATGCTTCAGRCAACATCTTGTTGTTATCCAAAGCAGAGAACAAAACATAATCCAGATTAACACTTTAGAAGTAGCAAACAGGGAACATTAGAATCTGTCTTGTTCCCCAGAAACTGCTGCCAGGAGCCTGCCTAGATGACCCTCAGGAAGCTCCCCAAAACACTGGTGAGCTTTTCTGAAGTTCAACACATCATCCAGTTTTCACTTACCAAACACATCTACAAAAATGTAYTCTTTCATGAGCAAGGGAGTACTGCCAGAGAAGGACATCCCTTTTTTGTGCTTGAGTACTGTTAACTTMATCTGTGAGAAATGCTGAGTCCTTTCAAAGGATTATTTTTTAGATTTCCCAAAGAATCTTTTTCCACGTAGCAACTGATCCACTGCAGTCACCTTCACTGCTGTATCAACTACCCAACTTCAGGGATGGCACCAGCAACACTGGAATCCCAACAGAATCAGTGGTGGGATTCAGGTGGGATTCAAGGGAACTCATGGTAGGAATCTACGCAAGTCATGACACAACTGCAGAGGACTTGCAGAATGGCAGAGGGTTGCTGTCATACTCATCTCTCCGAGTTATGAAAGAAGAGGGATTCACCCACCTGGTAAACTGCCGACTTTCCTCRTGTACTTCCATTTCTGTGCTTTTAAATTCATTCAGTTCTTTCCGTATTGCTGCCTAATAAACAATAATGATATACACAACCATAAGAAATACGAATCTTAAAGAAAGTAGAGTCTGAGAGGAGCCTGGCCCTACTCTTGCAGGTTCCCTTACAGTTCCCATTTTCCATGCTCCCTGACTGTAATCCACAGCTCTTACACATTTCTCATTATCAACACGAATGACTTTTTTCAATTACAGCTATTTGAAGCAGTAATAACACTACAAAGAAACCCAAAGCATCAAACACCAATAATAAACAAAGAAACATCAAAGCTACTGCAATCGGTGAACCAACCCCCCACCRAAATACGGCACTTGCTACAGACAAAAACGGGCAAGGGACTGGGTTACCTGACAGTCACCTGCTGAGTATGCAACCCCGAGGGGATTGTACCTCCAGGCGCAGCCCCTGAGGAGCTGGTGAGTCACGCTGCCTGCACAGGCACTGTACGCACAGCAGGGGCTTGGACCTCCCCACCGAAGACACGAATTCAGGGATGCAGGATGAATAGCATTTTTTTAAGTGGAATTAGTCACTTGGTTTGAGGAGTTTTATGTCAAATTACATGAAATATTTGGACATTTCAGGCTTGTGTTTTCAGTTGGCAGATACTAAAAAACAGCAGAAATCCAGTGCCCTTTGTAAGTGCCTTGTTGCTTATGTTAAAAGAGTGATAAGCAATTTACTTCATCAGGTAATATATACAATTTCTGAAATATTCTAATATATACGACAARGGCTTTTGTTTCTATGCCATATGCTTTCCTACCTTCACTGTGAAATGAAATGACATTTTATTCTTACTCACTCTTTTCTTTCACCATTTTAAATAAAAGCAGTATCATTTCATTAATCCCTAAAGAAATCTCATCTGGTGTGCATGCCTTTCAATGCAGAACAGACAAGCAGCATGATAAAATTATAGCATCACCAGACTACGGTCTCATAAATGAGAAACTTCATTTTAAGYAGGGGATGGTTCCGTTTAGCCACAACAGCATGCTTACACAAGGCTGCTGTAATAGCTAGGAAAGAGACAGCTATTTTTGAGCACCAAATCAGCAGCAAGGACACCAGAGCTCCAGCTCCGTAATATAGTTACAGTACAATTTTCTGCTCCCACTGGAATTAGAAAAATTACTTCCTTGGGAAAAAAGGGCAAGGGAGTTTCCAGGCAACCTGGGGTCTGCCTTTCTGCTGAGGCCAACAAACATGGGGATCACAGAACCAGCCTTGGGCACCTGTTCATTACAAAATGAATTGAGATTAAAAACTGCTGCCCTAAAGTAGGTAGGAAACTCCAGTRTTTCTTCTAGTGCAGTTTACCCTGATTGGACCTAGGTGGAAGTGGAGGTTCTGGGTGCTCTAACCTCCCACAGACTACATGAGGACTAGAGAGTGCTCAGCACCTCCCAGAACCAACATCTACAAACACTTCTGGGTACATTTTTAATGTCTCCATCTTGACTTGATACGAGATGCTCCTTTGATTGTCAGATGAACTGGAATTAATATTAAAATTCAAGCTGAAATAAAATCAGTGCTTCACAGTCCTTAGCTAAAAGACAGTGGGTTCTTGCACATATCACTTTTCATGCCAAGCACATCTCATAGGATTTCCATAAAAGTTGGTTCAGACCCAGTGCTAAAAGGGCCAGCACTTTTTGACACAGCTTTCCTTGTATGA
The DNA here is from genome assembly GCA_030449065.1 of Oceanodroma leucorhoa. Classification (NCBI taxonomy): domain Eukaryota; kingdom Metazoa; phylum Chordata; class Aves; order Procellariiformes; genus Oceanodroma; species Oceanodroma leucorhoa. Next base: position 1,142,514 of record JASVER010000084.1, on the reverse strand, counting down.
AGTGGTATAGAAAGGAAATGGAAGGGTATTTTATGGTCATCTTTGACTGATCTGTTTTTTAAAAGAGAATCACAGAATCATTTGTCTCATCCTTTGCAGTTAGACAGTGGAACTATCAACGGCAGCATGTCGGGGGCAAACTTCCCAAGAAGGCGTGCTGCATGCATACGGCCAGCTCCTGCACTGACAGTTGTGGCCAAGAACCCGTAGGAGGATGGAGCAGCTTCTACCTTTTTTTGCTTGAATGAGTTGCAAAAGTAACTCTCGGTGGCAGTGATGCAGGCTTCTGCCTGCAGAAATCTTGCCTGAATTCCACGGGTCGTGGCCATCGTTGCTAACAGTGTGTGCCTGGCTTATCAAGGCTTTAAAAATGCAAGAAATTCTGGCCTGAACTGACGTAATGCAGGTGGCAAATACGCTCTTAATAGGCATCTGAGTGGGTTTTCTTAGCTGCAAGCAGTAGATGCATAGTAGTACCATGACAATCTTGCTGCCTCCAGCAGACGTCATTCGTGATGACAGAGAGAATGTAAACCAGAGGAAAGCTCCCCAAAAGTGACAGATGCAAGCATTTTCTTATAATCTRCTTTTGTCCCTTGCCTTGTCTGCGGGAGTTAACCTGGCCCAAGGCTTGTCGGCACGACGGTCGTAATCCGGAGAATCCGTGACCTCCACGTACTCATTRAATCGAAGGATTCTTCTTGCTTGAAGTTCAGCCACTGTAGGCCTCAGGCTGAGCTGTAAGCGGGAGGCAGAAAATAGTAGGTTTAATAAGATGAAATAAAATAAAATAAAAGCCAAGGGTATGATGTAATCTCAAGAGAACTTTAATGGTATTTCTAAAYAGGGTCACTTTCAGGTGTCTAAAAAAAGGCACCATCCTGGGAGTGCTGCACAGGAATGGGGAAGCAGCACAACCTAATTTCTTCAATTATAAAAATAGTCTTTGTCGGGCAGGTCACAGAGAATCATGACAGTTATCCCTGGAATACTAATTGTGACTTTGCAACTGTCACACCATTTACCCCACTAGGCAGTRGGTCCATTTGCATTAATGATTACAGTCTGCTGTGTTCAACTATAATCCTGAAAACAAGCAGGATTTGGAGGTGCCTGCCTAACTAAAAAAACATCTGGGGGTCATTATGATGCCAAATTGTTTCAGTTACCTCAAACAATATTCACTTTAATTAACTAAGGATGATCATATTAAGGAAACTGTATTTTTGCAGAGAAGGGCAGACTAGGGATACATATGAAAACTCCCCCCATCCTCTTCCAGAACAAGCTCCCGAAGTCAGGGCAGCAGATCCATAGCTGCTTTATTTCCAGGGACAATGAGCGCAATCCCACCCGCAGCAGCCAAGACCACTAACGTGGTTAGAAGAACGGTGAAGGGATTTCTTCGGGCCCACACTGCTTTGCTGCCCTCTCCGCTGCCCTAGGGAAGAGTGGATCTGCAGGTGTGGCTGCCCTCGAGCACACATGACAGCAGTGGTCATGCTCACAGAGGAAACACAAGTCATTTCTCTCCCCTGCTTACAGGGACAAATATTAAGCAAGGCCAGACTCCGTATGCTTTTTCATTTATGTGAAAGTGGACCGGATGGAGTTTCCCCCAAGATGGAACTGGCTTGTACTGCTTTTTAAACAGATTTCTAATCTGGGGACATGACTGATGGATATTTGCAGTAATGTATACACACTGATTTTTAGAATCTTATAAAAAATAATCCTATGTACACAAATACACAATACAAAAAACACATCATCACCTTTCTACTGAGTCTACGTTTTATTTCTCTTTTGGCTTCCTGTTCCTCTTCTTCATTCTTCTCTGTTTTCAGAAGAGATAAAAAGGAGTGAATATTTAAGTATTATAACTGCACATACTATATTTCTCTTGGTTGAAAGCTTCAGGACTTCAAGTCCTGGCTCATGTTTCCTCATATTTCTGGGTGATCCTGCATGTGTTGTCTGCTTTGTGGATTTTGTGTGCTCTCGTTTCTTTTCCCTAGCCTCATTTCCCCTGATTCTGTCGACATCTCAAGTCACCACTGCGGGTCAGGAACACAGCAAAGAGGAGGTGTCTGTCATTTCCTTTCTGTGTAACAGCAAACAAGAAGTACCCTGGAAGAGCTGCCTAATGTTTCAATTACTTGTCCTAACATTAAAATCACTGTTGCTTTTGCTTCCAACATGCCACCTATTGACTTTAGAGTAAGAGTCTAATTATTCAAAAGGGTCAAGAAAAAAGCTTGCTCTCAGTATCTGAATCAGTCGAGTGTCCTCTACTGCTACAGGATGCAATGAATCAATGACATTTCATTTCACTGTCATTTGTTAGTGCAAATTGGTTTTGTTACTTTAATATTTTTTTTCTGATTTTATAATGCGGGCATATGATTCCGCACTCAAGCCTTCTTGGTTAAGGGCCACTAGCTAGACCAAATGAATGAGTACAGCAGAAAATGATATGTGCATTTTTTGAATGTATTTGGGCATGAGACTGAAATGTGCTTTTAACAAATTTCTGTGCCAACCAAACTTGATTTCTTGAGTGACAGTGAAAAGCATGCTTACAAAGGCACATTCATATGGGCTCAAGAGTTTTTTTAATTGATGTACATTTTGAAGAATATTATTTGCCCTTTCAGTCCACCTCTGATAGTTACATGCAAAGTTAACTTTGTTGTGGCTGAAATATCTCGCCTAGAGATACCCATACAATTCTGATCCCATTTTATTCATGGTTAGGGATTATAGACTCCATGTTGCAGTTCAAGGCTAACTATAAAGGAATTAATTTGTCTATTGTGGACGCAGCCAACCTGTACAGATGAAAAGGCAGTTTTAAATCCTGGCATAGTCCGATTTGCCCTGTCTGCTATGGCCAGCCTGCTGTGTTAGTATAGGCAACCTGGCCACAGAGGACCTTCTGTATCATGGCTGATACTCTGGAGACAACACTACGACAGGTCATCTCGTGGTACTTGCAGATTTCCTTTGCTGACTCAAAGGCTCTCATGTAACAAGAACACAAGGGAAAGGGGAAGAGGAACAAATGATAAAAAACAAAAGGAAGAAAGTTACAGTAGGAAGAAGGCAATGCCAGCCCAAGACCTGCTCTGTGAGAAGAATCCAATGCCAACCCCAGGTTTCCATCAGCAAGATGCAATCGCACAGGCTTGCTGCCAGGATTAGGTTGGATCTAGTGTTGATGGCAATTTTACTGAGATACTGAAATGTCAATGTAATTTATGGTTTATTAATAGTTTTTCTCTTAAATGGTGAAGAAATGGATGGCCTGTTTCCATAGAGGAACTGTAAACTGACTAAAACTGAAGAATGGAGAGTTAAAGATTGATCTACATTTTTAAAATTTTTATTTATCTATCAGTAAAGAAGTTGGATGTATTTAAGGACTTATGAYTTCACATGAGAATTCTTTTTATAACATCTTCACCTAACAAAATCAAAAGCTCACGAGCTGTTTCAGGACAGGTAAATAATCTGTAGGCTTTTGGTTAAACATACTGTCTTTGCAATCAATAGACGTAGTAACTGAGGTAATTAAACACAAACTATTAATTTGGGGTTCCATTCACCTGGGAATCATTTGACATAAAAAATTTTGTCCCTTCTGAATGGAGTCGCTTAAGTTCTACCTCAGAAATTCCCCAGTAGCAGACACAGTGGAAAAAAATGCAGCTGGATATACACATCGCTGTACTGCCTTTTCCTTAATTTAGTTTGTAAAATACATTCTGCATTATTCATATATTGACATTTCTTTGCTATCTAAACCACCGTGTCTCCTAAGAAGCAGCAATAAGATGCTTGATATAAGAAACAGGGGCTCACACTGCTTAATGCATACCTTAAGAAACAACTTCCAACAGCATGGCCACCTGAAATACTGTTTTTCTATATTTTGGGGGAGGATAAAATAACTCAAAAGAGTTGATCTGGACATTTAGGAAGGTTGAAGGTTAGCTGCCTATCCCAAGCTGTGAAGCTACCTCCTGTGGGCTGCAGACCCAGAGCACAGATGACTGCACGAAGGGATGGATGGAGACGGGAAACCACCTAGAAACGGGAGATGAGCAATGCCGCCACCTTAGCTGCTGGGCAGAGGGTCCAGGCAGGTCCTGGAGAAGGCTGGTGAGGAGGGCTGGAAGCCCACCTTTCAGAGGACAGCTTGAACAGGAGGCACCAGGAGCTTCCTTCACGCCCGGGCAGAGCAGGTRGGGAACAGACAGTCTTCTGCACGAGAGGTCAGGAGGCAGGACGTGGTTTATATATTCAAGTGGTTTTACTTCTAGGAATAAAACTCACGAGCTAAAGGAAAGGGACTGAAATCTGGTGGCTGCTGCTAATATATTGAATCCACTGTTTGGCAAACGGCCCTCCGTCTATGGCACTGACTCGTACCTAAAGCACCTATTTGCCATCTCCAGCCCGCTGGGCAGAGTGTTGCTTTAAGCCTGGTGCTACAGAAACACTGCCCTGATACAAATTCCTACCAACAGTAACACCTACAGTGTATTTTTTGTCTTTTAAGGTAAAAGTTTTGAAAGTTGCTGTAGTGAGTTAAGAAGCTGTGTGGTGCTAAAAATAATGGGTCTGGTGCTCCTGCTTCCTTCAGGTGTTGTGGAAAACTCCAGACAGAGGGCCGTATTTTGGCTGCAGGTATGAACTGACTCGCTTGTCCAAACAGGAACACATTAATGCATAGGATCACACTTCTGACTGCTTTCCACCTTAAAAGCAGACCTAATCTGGGTGATGTGGAAAAAGAAAATATAAACACAGCGTTCCCAGCTGCAAGTCCCCTCCTCAGATGTCCCGCTGCTGCCATACTGGCAAAGGACCGGCCCAGCGAGCGCCCTTTGCTTGCAGGAGTCTCCAGTTAGATCCCAGCAAAACTATGGTTTCCCTCCTTCCCTGCCTGCAGCTCCTAGGAGGTCAATCTGGGATTTCGCTCCTAATTGAAACAATTTTGTTTAGCATCACTTATCATGACCTTTGAGTTAAAAAAACCACCGGTCAAAGCGGAACAAGCAGCTTCACTGGCATCTACACATTATTGCTCCTGCAACTTTTGCCATGTTAAATCTGGTCACCTTCTGTTCTGAGGGATATTTGTTCTGTAGCAGAAGGGGAAAAGAGAAAAGAGAAATTGTTCTGCCTGAGGACTGCTCTGTTCTTGACCAGAAAGTACTCCTGGAGCATAAAACCGAACTTTCCATTGTGTCCCTATGGGATTAGCTATGTTTAGACTTCTCTCTGGGCTTGCTAGGGAAAGAGAAAGAAAAGACAAATAAAGCGCTTGCCTCTTGCAGCTCTGGAACACACAAAGCCGTTTCTCATTCCTGGTTTTACAAGCAAAGATAACCATTAATATTCCTTAACTAGCATTGAGAGCTAAACCCTGTTTTCCACAAAGCCAGTACTGGCAAGCRTGCAGGTGCACCGTACAAGAAGTTCACTGCCCCTTACAAATACAGGAAAAAATACAGTTACCTTAAACCGAAATTCCTGGAATAATAAAAAGTTTCTTTGCCATAATGCAATACTATAAATACTACTGGCTCAAAGCCAGTACACAAGAAACCTGTCTTTATTAAAAACACAGGGCTTTATCTATTCCTTCAAGTGGACTCTTGAGTTATCGTAACTTTGTTTTAGTGTGGGAAGCCTCAGAAGTCTGGATAGTTTTATCCAAATTGTTTTTATAGAAACCTGCCTGCAATGTCTTGCAATTGTACTCCGTCACAGGATTTTCAGTAATTGGTTTATCTGGAAATATTATCAAAACAAAACTTCTTGCAAGACAGATTTCCTCACTAACTGGAAATACAAAAAAAAAAGAAAAAAAGAAAAAATTTTCTGAACCTCTTAAAAGATGTGGGCTGAACTTAATCCTGAAATAAACATTTAGACCTTTACCACTTAATGTAACCTCAAAGTCTGATAAATATCACTCAAAACAATACTTTCCCTTAGCTGCAGTTTACTTACACGCAATAATATAACCCCTTCTACGCATCCACTGCTTAAAAATAGGAGGAAGGAAGCTTTACGAAAGAAATTCCAACTTATTCGCAAAAGCTGCCTACAACAACAAAGGCGTTTCAGAGATGTAAACATTTTCGAATGATCCGCAGGAAGAGAATGTAATAATTTTGATAAATAATATGACTGCCTTAGAGCTGAGAGAGAACTTGCACCCTGAAAGGGCTCTGAGTCAGACTGTCACCACAAACCCCGGCTTGCTTTGGTTCGCTTTGCTTTTTACAGATCACTGTCAACTCGAAATATTTTATATCTCRGTAATGAGCAAAAAGCAGTTTTGGATTCTCCACGTGCTTGTCAATGACTCTGCGATTTTTTCTGATTTATAATGCTGCTTCCCAGCCTTCATTTCTTGCTCTCCCTTGCCTCTTTAAGACAGCCCCCCGGCAGCAGCAGGGGAGGACGCCTGAGGTATTGAATGCAAAGGCTGGGATGCTGCCAAAAGCTTAAATTACACAAGCTGAAACAGGAGAAGAAATCTCTTAACTGCTTTCCAGTCTTGAGCTACTTATTGCAAAATCAGTGAACGGAATAAACAGTGGCAAAAAGGATATTAAATACATCGCAGGTTTGTTGCTAGATTAGTTATCTAGAGATTAGYCAGGCAGAGAGGGCAGTAAGTAAGCCCAGTTGGTGCTCCCAGCTCAGTGGCCGTATCTGGGCCCACCAAAGATATTTTGGAATTACCTTTCTCACATAGTCCAGCATGAGCAGTTCATCATATAAAAAACCATTCATATTTCAAATTTTATCTTTACTTATCTATGCAGTCTATAGGTTCAGAAATTATAATCTTAGAAAGTCTGTTCACATTATGTATTGGACAGGAGTCCCTTGAACCCTCTCCTGTGCACCATAATGCATGAACTCTAGCTTCCCTTTTCAATAAGACATGGCACTATTTGGCTTTTGAGAGCTTAGACAACAACAGTAGGACTTCATTAGCATGGGTGGTTGCCTGAAAGCCAATAATTGCTATGTCTCCTCGATTTGCTGGCCTGAACAGGTGACAGAGTGATCAGTCCATGGACTTTGTCAGGTAAACAGCCCATTTGCTCTTCTTCTATTAGCATGCTGTGCACCAGGGTTGCACAGATGAACTCCAACTTTGCTGAACGATTGTTGGAAATAACGGCATTATACCTCCTCTTTCAGTTACATCAAGTGTGAAAAGTTCTTATACCTTAAGAATAGATGAGGTTTTGGATTTGTTGCTATGTGTGAAATGCTTCCATGTGCATTTTCTTCATTTATTTCTTCTACTTAAGCATCAAGTACTAGCTACCCTTGCAGAATGAACAAAGGGCTAGAGGAGCTGGGCATGACAACTGTTACAGTATGTGTTTAGTTAACATCCATATTATGGAAAGATTCATACAGGAAGACAAAAAATGCCTGTTCTGAAGTGTTTGCCAGCCTAAGAACATAACCAACATAAGTAAATGGGAGAATAGGTATAGAGGGTAAACATCCAATGTACTTCATTCCTCTCACTTTGACTATTTGAATTATAGACTTAAATTTTTCAAGAGGGATACTGAGGAAGGATTTAATCAATGGGAAGATATTCAGTGAGAATGTCCCATGCAAGTTTCAGTACAGAAGATATGAAGGCCAGTATGCTGAAGTAGTTGGCACATACCTATTCACTTTCCCCTGAATGCTTCACCTCTCCTCTTTCTACTCCACCTTCCAACCTCTGCCTCCTACTGATAATCCCTTCTCCTCCTCCTCATAAAAATTAGGCCGAAGTTTAACAAGCCTAGAACTACTTCTAAGGGGTATCCAAGTCATTCCTGGACTTTGGGACCAGCTTCAAGAAGTGGGATTGAGACAAGCAATATTCAGCATCTTGAACATACGCAATTTTCACAGCTACCGTTACAGGTTAGTATATAGATCTAGTGTTGACACGTTGTTTTCTAGAACATAATTTCTCTCCAGTTATGCCTCTAACACTACAGCAACAATGATAGGCTTCCATATGAATCCAACATATGCTCACTTTCTAAGTAAATACTAGCTGAAACATGAATAAAATACTTACGCTTTAGGATATTTCTTTGCTCTAGCTCTTCAGTTGTAGGCCTCTGGCTAAGTCTCCTGTGAGAACAAAGTAAGTGACTGATTTAAAACCAGATCCAAATAACACATTATGATTTGTAATACACCTTAAAAGGTGTTTCTCATATGGCCATGCTATTCTTTGCCAGCAGAGGTAATTTCCAGGCACAGTTATAACAACTGTGCATGTAAACACAGTACTGAGTGCTCATTTGTTTTAAAAGATGTACTATTGCCACTCGAACACACAAATAACTGATACTTGCATAATATTACAGAAATTGTACCAGCAAATTTAAATTCCTCACTTACAGGTAGACTTTCATGAAAGAGTTCACAAACCTTTTTTGTCCCCAAGCACCATAATTATGATAAGTTGTGCAATTCTAAGATTATTCTCAGATATTTTGACTGCAAGTCCTATTCATTATTTTTTTTAAAAAAACACAACATAAGCTGTGCATTCCTCACTGATTTGTACGTACAATGCAATTGGGAGTTTTAATTGTAAGTTAATTTTATTTAGTTATCTATCTATAACAACTGCCATTAAAAAAAACCCTGAGATATTAATTTTCTGGTTTGTATAGTGGAGAACGTTGATATTGTCTGTATGTGTACTAAACAGGTTCACTTCTTYACTTGAGAAAAGGAGCAAGAAAAATTTCAGCAGTAAAATTAATTTTGCAGATGTGTTAAAGATATAGATGCCTCTCTGTCCGGCAAACCTCACACAGTTCACTACAGATTATCTTCGGCCTCATGAAACCCATCTCATTCAAACCATGCTTGGACTTTCAGATTTGGCGGGGAGGACAGGCAGGTTTCCCCCAAGTGACCAGCCCCCGCTGTAGGAAGTCCCAGGCTGGGACCTGACCCGACCCTGGCCAAACTATGAGTACAGGTTTCCCATCAGACCTCGATGCTGCCAGGTGCTGACCCCCATGCCAGGAATTTTTAAGGAACTGGTGTCAAACTTGGTTGTGATTTCAGGCACGAGCACAGCCCTGACACGCACGGATGTTGTCTCCTGCCACCGAAGCAGAGCTGCGAGGGAGCGTGCCAGCTTCCCAGCAGAACCAGCAGTGTCCCTCTGCAAGGAGCTCGGGACAGAGACTGGGGCAGCTTCTGCAGTTCAAGCCCCCGAGGGAGCACCAACAAGCAGGATGTGATCACCGGAGCTGGGATTCGGTCAGGAAAGTGGTGATAGCAACCATGCTGCTTTATTAGCAGAAGAAAAATGACCCTTGGGCTCTACACAATAGATGCATCACTCTTATGGTTAAGGGATGAAATAAATGACTTAGCCAGCCACTCGATTCACAGAGCAACTCAGCTCATCTTCCAAGTGCTGATGCAGGACTGCCGTACTCTGTACCGGAGCAGTACCGGCTGGACTACCTAGTATTTGGAAATCTCCAACAAACACAGGACATCCTCCAAATCTGCCTGGACAACGTTTCTGAGCACAAGAGAAACAAGGACAGGTCTGGGAAAATCCAGACATGTTGCAGTCTATTCTCAGAGACCACGAAAGCCAAAATTAACGTTTATGAGGATTTTTTTTAAAAAGCTTGTAAAAATACAAGTGAAAATTAGTCTTTTTTATGCAATATTCTCAAGTCCAGGAAGAGAAAGTAACATCTATCCCACAGCAGTTAAACAGCATGAGAAAGACATGCCTCAGAGGTGAGCACAGTAAAACACTAAACACTGGCCTACAAAGTCAGCCTCCCCCCATTTCTTTTGCTGGAACCAGCACACGAATAATGAAGGAGTTAGAGAGCAGGAGGAGGGGGAGGGCCAGGAGGGAAGAACATGCACAGGCTTGCTCTGTGCACGTGCTGGTTTTGGCTGAGATAGAGTTAATTTTGTTCGTAGTAGCTTGTATGGGACTATGGTTTGGATTTGTGCTGAGAACAGCCTTGATAATATAGAGATGTTTTCATTATGGCTGAGCAGTGCTTACACGGAGTCAAGGCCGCCTCAGCTTCTCATGCTCTACTGACTGAGAAGGCTGGAGATACACAAGAAGCTGGGAGGGGGCACAGCCAGGACAGCTGACCCAAACTCACCAACGGGATATTCCATACATCTGGCATCATGCTCAGTATATAAACTAGGGAAAAGCTAGCCGGGGGGCCGCTGCTCAGGGACTGGCTGGGCATCAGTCCGCGGGTGGTGAGCAATTGTTTTTTTGTTTTTTTTTTTTTCATTTGCATCACTTGTTTTTCTTGGGTTTTATTTCTCTTTTTGTTATCCTTCTTTTCATTACATATTATTATTATTTTTAGTAGTATATTATTTTATTTCAATTATTAAACTGTTCTTATCTGAACCCATAAGTGTTCTCATTTTTACTCTTCCGATTTTCTCTTCCCCTTCCCACTGAGGGGGGGAGTGAGCGAGCGGCTGGGTGGTGCTTAGCTGCCTGCCAGGTTAAACCACAACAGTGTGTCAGGAACTACTGCTCCGTCCGAGATGGGAATATACAAGTGCACGTCCCTGCTAACCAATGTGAGAAAAAGCTTGAACCATGGCACTGCTAATTCTGGAGTCACTCTTCTTCTCTTCCTCTTTAAAAAAACCCAAGCAATCCAAAAACCCAGAAGCTCTCAGATTTGTTTCTTGCAGAACAAAAATGCATTATTGACATTTTTAAAGTTTTTTGAGAAATAAAAATCCTGTTTTCCAGGCAGTTGTACCACGAAGATCCTCACCACACATTGGGCTGCATTTAAAATGTGAACCCAGTGTTCTTGATTCTCTTCCTCCACCTCCACCCAGTGAAACCACATTTACCCTGCCACTGATACCTCACTAGCTTCGTTCCAATCTGATGTCTGATTTCCTGCCTCTCCTCTTCAGATGTACGCTGCAAGATGTTTTTGTCTTCTAATTCTTTCTTAGATGGTCTGTTGCCAAGTTTGATAGCAAGAGTATCCCTGCGACGAATTTTACTTGCCAAAGAGCCTGAGGAAAGGAGGAGGAGGGGAGATTTAGTTCATTCATGCTTAGGTTACAGACACGAACTCTGAGTAAGAACTTTAATACCTCCCCAAAGCAGCCTTGTTCCCACATGCAGGAGAGGAATTTTAATTAACATCAAAAGAAAAATAGTTTTAGCTCAGTTCACAACAATAAAAAGCTGAAAGGCTTGGATGAAAAAGCTACCGGCCAAATGGATAGAGGAGTTTTACAAACATCACCTGTCATCTGTGAAGTGATAGGATAAAAATGACAAATCTACACTTAAGTGTCTTTGAAGTCCGATACATTACAGTTTGGTTTATTTATCTACTCAGTATATTTAGCAACCTGCTGCTCTTTTTCTTCAGCCTTAAATGGGTTAGTGTCGTCCTCTCATCTTTTCCCTCATTCTTTCAATTTTTGTTTTAATCTAATAACACTTAGTTCTTGTATAGTGCTTTTCATCTTTAACTAATTTGTAAATTACAACAAAAAATACAGTTTAGAAAAGTGCTCTGAGTGCTTGTAAAGTAACCTAGGCAGGAACCCCCAGGCACTGAAGCAATCTGTTTATCCATAAAACAGATACAGTAGGGACAAGGGCCATGCAATTTTGCCAGTGTTAACTTCAGCCAGCTGTGCAAGGAAGAGTATTTTTCATGGCCTTTAGTCCTCCCCTTGTCTCTTGATATTCTGACTGAGGGGGCTACATATGTCCTAGGTTGGTAGGTTTTCATGACATTAGCCAGTTTGGTAAGACCACAGGCTCCCAGCTCACTTCTCATAAGACACCGTACTGCTGTTTGAATACATGAATTTTTGGTTGCTACCACTTTGGATCATACTCAAACCAAATGCAGAACTGCAGAAGACTTCAGCCTCTTGAGCTAGCTGGCATTTCACCTTCTGCTGCACCAGTGTCCAAGGGAAAAAAAAATGTTTATTTTCCCTCACCCCCCTTCAGTACACAGCACTTTCGTGTTCAGGCCTTCCTCACTAGGCACAGCGAAGCACCTCCTCCTGAATGGCTGCGGGCAAGGCTCTCAAGCCGTGGTCTGATGGTCATTTTATTCTGACATAAGGCCACCCTGCAGGCAGGGCTAGGGATAGGGTTGCCCTCCTCTCTACCCCTGACAGGTTGYTGCTGCCACCTCCTTTGCTCCAGGCAAAGGTGATGAGCTGGATCAGGGAACTCATTCTACTGAAAATCAGCCACCACTGCAAAAACAAACATGAGTGCTGGCCTAAGGAAAATGGAACAGCTGGGAGCAGGGATGAGGCAGGGAGAGGGTGGGCAGCACAACCCCTTCAGCAGCAACGATGACTTCTGCCAAATGATATATGGTGATGATACAGCCATGCCCCCAGATGAAATTTCAAAGCTGTAAACTTAGAAGTAATCCACTGTGATCTGTTCTGTCTGCTAAGGTGCTCCAATGCTTAAAACCACCCTGATCAAAGAGGAACAAATGACTGTCAGACAGTGAAGCTGCTGACTGATGGGCCTCCTCTGTTGTTCACCCCTGCCTATTATTCCCACAAGAAACTCTGGGATTTCTAGTGCAATTCAGTTGAAAGCTACACTGGTGCTTTAACAGTAGAGGTTCATGACATGGCCAAGCCAAATCAATGGCTCGCTGATGCCCTAACGTGAAGGCCTTGTTCCATCCTCATGTTCTCCTGAACCTGCTCCTCCCATCTCCACTCCCATCCGTGCAATGCTTAATCTGTTCCCACCATTGCACAGGCCCCAGCAGGTTTCTGATCACAACTGTCTGGAAGAAGTGGGACACTCATTACTCAGCAGTGGTAAAATATTAAATAATCTAAAACCATCCCATGCAGCCATATCCTCCTCTCTTTACTTTGCACTAGCATGGGTCAGGCATGCTCACATAACGTGATGTGGAAAAGGTAGCCTGTGACTTCTCAGTGGGATGCCCTGCCAGAGAACCAGATCCTGAAACAGAATCACTCATGGATTGATGTGCTTGCTAGTAGCTCCATCCCAAAGTCTTTGCTCTCCTGAAAGCCACAATTTAATGGACGCAGCTGCACAAAATCTCGCTGGGTGTAGATGTCTTTGGACTACACACAACCAGTAAGCTCCAGTTAGCAATCTGGATGCAATCACAGCAGCTTAGTAGGCTCTCTGAGCCAGCCCAGGCCAAGCATGTATATTAGATATATCTGAAGGTGGCCACCCCTTCCCAGTACACCCTTCTTGTCAGGGGCTTACTTTCAGCACTTGCATTATCATCATCGTCGTCATCATCATCATCTGTGTACAGTATTGGTCCGTCAGAGTCCGAGTCGCTGCTGTGGCTCTCTCTGCTACTTTCACTCTCAGGAGGGGCAGCAGCAGCATCAGAAGCCTCCTCCACCAGTTCAGAGTGTGCCTGGTCAGGTGCCTCCACTTCTTGGTCTTCTTTGGTAGCCAAGCTGTTAATTCAGAAGCAGACATGGTGTCATATGTCACAGACATCTGTGCAAGCAGCACAGAACACCAATGGGAGACAGACTGTATAAGCAAGTATGAAAACTAAAGTTCTGTTACTCAAACAAACTTCTCTCTAAAATACATACATATATAAATCACATATAAAGTATCTGTATTTATGCATGTTAGGAAAAAAGAGTCAAACAGTCTTGAATGATGTGCTGCAAAGCCTGTAAAAAGAAAAATCCTAATTCTTTTTTATTTCTTGTGAGATGGGACCAATAGTACATAAAAGCTACTAAGAAGAGAAAAACAGCTCATAAAGTTGGGAGTGAGAGGAGAGAGTTGGAGAGCAGACGGGAGTGCAAAGCTTCCTGTTCTGGAAGTCTAACTCTATTTATTGTAAATACAGTTTTAATGCTGTTGAATTCAAAATGTTCATGTCCATCACTGATGAACACGGAAATCAGCAGCAGAGTGCTCTCTGCCTTGGGAAAATCTTTATGTAAAGGAAGGGCAGAGCAAGGGGAGAAGCAGCACAGGAACGTAATGCTGGCACAGAGATACCAGCAAGAATTTAAAGGAAAGCCTCTAGGCCACTGGCATCTAGACTAAACTCTCTTGGGTTGTTATGAAAGATGCTGGTTCTCATGGCAGGGAAAAGACAGATTAATAAGGCAGTTTCTTTTTTGCTGCCAACTATTTTGCTTAGAAAATGTAATTATGACCTTGCTCTTGACTAGATTTTATAGTATCTGAGACTTAGACAAGCTATTAGGCAGTGACAGACCAAACACCTACTAACCGAAGCCTAAAACTGTCATTTTCAAATCTGCGAGTAAATTCAGCTATTGAATTGAGAGCTTTAGCAGTGAGATATTTAATGGTATCTGCAAAAAAAGTAAAACTCCCTTGTAATTCAGCATCATTTCTTGTTTGCCTTTATGAGAGAGAAATAAAAGTGTTATCAGCTACTAGCTGAACTGCTGACTGCAGTGGTCACATCAAGCCACGCAACGACGTAGGAGGCAGCTTATGAGCAATGACCTTCTGGGGAAACACGAGGTACTGCAGGTGAATGGCTCAAAGACATCGGCGAAGAACAGACTGTGCTGGGATGCAACACTGCCCTGGGCCTCCAAGAAAAGGACAAAACTGTTACCAGTCAGCAGAAGAAACAGAAGAGATCCCCATGCGCCTACAGTGTCCCTTACGAGAAGAAATGTGGCCTCCCTGGCTGTGGGTCTTACCACTTACCCATGACAGCCATACCATCTTACCTTTTTGTGTCTTCTCCACTAGCATCTGGACCGCTGCCTAGGCCCGTACTGCTCAGGCTCTCCTCTGCGCCAGGCTCAGTGTGGAGAACAGGTCTAGTATCTGTCGCGGGGAGGGCTGGCCCTGCCACGCAACCGTCTGGCACATCTTGGGCATCCGAGGAGACAGCGGGCTGACCGGCTGCAGCAGGAAAAGGAGGTGGAAGTGGAGGTGGAGGAGGGGCAGCGGTGGGAGGAGGGGGGACAAGGAGCTTGCTCGGTTGGTCTGCATCCTCCGTTTCAGAAATTACTATGGAAGGTTGCTCGGGCTCGTTTTTTTCTGCCTTCACTTCCAACCTGTTGGGTGTGGCACCTGAGGGGGAAGCAGCAGCCCCATCCGGCGCTGTTCGTGAGGCTGACTGTTTCCCAGGTTTTTTCTTGCCCCTGGGAGTCCCTGATGTGCCCGATTTGCTGGAAGTCTCCTTGGAGGCTTTGGGATGAGATGATGTAGACGAAGGAGATGGTGATGAAGAAGACTTGGAGACTGGTGTTTTTTTTGCATGAGAGGAACTAGCTAAAATAAGAAAAGATAAAGCATTTTATAGTCTTGCAACTATATGATCTTTGCACCRTTCTTTCTGCATGGATTGACATGTGCTGATATTTAAAAACTGAAAAAATTACACTTGATACTTCTACAATCCTTCATCTATATGCTTGAGATGAGTAAATGTTGCAGTTCAAATTTCACTTTTGAGGTGGGAAAAACTGAAACGATGAATACTTGCCCAAGAACAGTGGAGGGGATCAACCTCACAAATGGGTGAGAGTTTGATTCTAGCATTCTGCATTGGCCCATTACAACTTGCCCAGACGTCATCTAAAAAGTCCACCACTTACTCCAAACGTGGTTAGTGCCCTATTTAAAAAAAGATTTCTACCAGACAGAGAAAACTGCCTGACCTTTTCTATTACATGAATTTTTGGTCTGAGCACTAGAAGAACACCATGATCTTCCTTGTGCTTTTCAACAAACACTTCAGGACTGTTATGGATATCAGTTAATTACCTTTCACAATGTTATTGCAAGTGGTGTGCTCCTAGTTAATGGGAAGCAGCAGAGGACAGCAAAACAAGATGTACTTTCAGGTCCAGCTGGGCATGTCCATAAAACAGAGGCAGAAACCACTGATCTCACTCTGCACAGATGATCTCCAGAAGGGAGGAGGCACTAAAGGGCTCCTGTGATATACTGGAGGTCTTCGTCTTACCAGTGACCAACTCAGGTAGCCTTGAAAAATGTTGCGACACAAGGTTTTGACACTAGCTGTACAAGCTGGCCAGTGACATTGCTGTTTAATCCTGCGATACTTACTATATTGAAGCATATATGTATYAATGCCCAAGTTTGCAAGAGATTTAGCTAGCCTGCGTGCCCATGTGCATTCCAGTCACATTTCTGATTGCTGTGTTGATGCACCCATCATCTGGACTGGGAGCTTCAGATTTCTGACTTTCATTTAAAAAGCAATAAAAATGACAACCATCTGAACGATTGAGGCCTTTTCATCAAAATGCAGCCAACTCAAACACTTCTGCTGTAGTAAAAACGCATTAACCTCAAGAGAACAAATGAAAGCATTATAAAGCTACACAGCAGCCTTGCGGCTAAGCTTACCGAGTAAACCAGAAAGCTGTAATAGAAATCCGCTGAAAGGYCTACTTTACTTATAAGCATTTAAATAAAAACAAAACCCCAGCAGATTAGGATAGAACAGATACCGGCCATGGTAAGCTCACGATATAAAAATAGGTTTCACAGTGAGACTGTTCTCAGTCTCAAAGAAGATGGAAAACAATTCAGAAGACACATTTTACTGTTCTCTTCTGTAGCTGAATGTTATGGTATATAAACATTTAGAGTGCTGTGAGGCTTTCAGTACATCTGGAAAAATCTGTAGAAAGTCATGACTTCAGGCAAATCATTGTCTCTCTTTGTGCTGCAAGGTAAGTGTAAAGGGCACAGTACAGAATCTACTCATACTGCACTAATCATCCACATCAACTACAAATCACTGACTTACTGGCAAATCATAAAGGAAGCAAAGAAATGGTATAGGCAGCAGTTCATAATTGCAGTGGAAATACATGGTGGCTCCAACCTGCATATTATTTAGCAGAAACCTTACTGAGTAAGTGGATGGTGGTAAGAAAGTGCTCTGGTTCTGATCCAGCAAAGCATTGAAGCATGGGCTGGAGGTCAACAGAACYAGTTACACGCTTACACTTAAGAACACCAGCATAATACAAATACACAGCCACACTATAATTGTTGCTGGGAAAATGTCAAMAGATGTTTCCATTGAAAAAACCCTTACATCATTCTCAGAACCTTTCTGGACCTGCAATCAGATACAGAAACTTGAAAGACTTCTCCCAGGGAAAATCCCCCCTACACTTTCACTTGGGTCAAAAGTGCTATTGGTATTGTTGCTTTTGACTGGGCAGGCTGACAGTTTTCTGTCATGCCTCTTTTCCAGTAGAAGATTTGAATTTTGTTTAAATGAAAAATTTCATGGCTGTTACTTGCCTTTTGGCACATGTCCATGCTTACGTTTAAGTTCCCCCTTCTCCCAACTCCACTATTTCAGTTTGGAAACCTGCTGTGGTGCCCTCAGGAGAGCCACGGCTCAGTTGTTACTCATATTCCTCTTCTCCTTCGTGGGACTGGATGACTGGCTGCATCATGTGTTCACTTTCACAGGGATCTGATAAACGTCTTGTACTAAATACTGCTCCTGATCAGCTCTATTTATTAAGTATTGCCCTACTTCAAATGAACGCAATGTACCTAATGTTGGAAGAAATTACCAGTAGAATATGTACTGTTTTATATAAGGGATATGTTCATATATTTTAGACCCATATGGTCTCAAGCATTGCATAAAATCTCAGCAAGGCTACTAAAAGACAAATCTGGAATCTGAATGTGTTTTAATTTAAGAACTGAGATACTGAGAGTTTGTTACCAACCATTGGTCTAAACATTTCTTTATGTGATGGGTTGCTTTATTTTGGAAAGGTCTGCTGTTATAAGGTTCCTTCACCTGGGAAGAACTGAGTTGTCCAGCTGAATGTGAAATACAAGCAGCAAATTCTAGGTTTTCAAAATAATTATTCTTGTGGTTGTCTGATGTAGTAGGGACAGTTAATACCAAGTTAATGGATATTTTATGGCAAAGTTATTATTGTAACTCTAGCAGTCTTGCAATGTTTTCAAACAGTCCTCTTCTGTGTGCTTCAAATATAAAACGTGCCAAAATGTACAAGCTATGAAGAAGTATACTTGCAGAGAAAACTGGAGGGACTGAAGGGCTTTGAAAGACTGACAGAGGACTGAAAACACAAGGCTTGTATAAGTTGGCCAATGCATATATACAGTCCATTCATCATAATATTGCT
Organism: Oceanodroma leucorhoa; assembly: GCA_030449065.1. Lineage (NCBI taxonomy): Eukaryota > Metazoa > Chordata > Aves > Procellariiformes > Oceanodroma > Oceanodroma leucorhoa. Next base: position 1,124,244 of record JASVER010000084.1, on the reverse strand, counting down.
TGTGTTCAGATTATATTTGGATGTTTTCATTTTGGACATAGCATCTAAGTTACAACCATTCAAACTTGAGATCAGTACCTTAAGAACAGCTACCTATAATCTTCAATCTAGCATCACCGCTGAATTTGGTTTGAAAGTGTAGTGCTAAACACATCTGCTATATGCCTGACGATGGACATTTTCCATTTCCAGTGCATATTTAGAATCACAGTAAGCCATCAACCAGCTCAGGGAACCCTGGCCATTTCTAATGAGTTATAATTCTTTTTTTTTTCACAGCTAAAACAACTGCTACTCAATASTCTTTAAAGACGTCTTCATGGTTTTACCCTTGACCTCTTTGAGATCTTGTAATCTTGTCAAATTAATCAGCATAGTAGATATTTCCAGCAGAAAGTTACAGCAATACCAAGGTAGTTTTACTTTGGGGCAACTCATATGTTTGGTTTCAGAAGTCAACCTTTTCCCTGCTGATTCTTCAGCAGTTCTCTGGGTCATTTTGTTGCCACACTTGAGCTAGGAATTCAATATAGTCTCTGATGTGCTTGGTGTTGTGCTTGGTGTTGTGCATAAGTTCATTAAACGGCGCAGTGWTTTGTCCGCTGCCTGGTGTGTTTGCAGACAGCAGAACCAGAGCTAGYGGGAAGCTAGCCAAAAACATCCATGGTATGCTCTTTAGTAACGCTGCTATGTACAAAGGCAGAAGTTATCGTAAGACCAAGCCAAGCACCCCCATGCACATGCACCCACCGTAACTGGCGCTGCCTGTGCAGTACTCACCAGCTTCTCGATTTGCACTGTGACTTGTTGGCTTGGGTGGTGGGAGAGGAGGCTGCTTAGCAGGAGCCTTTCCCTTTTTTTTAGCATGAGGTGCTTCGTTACTCTTATGGCTGGTGGTGGTGGAAGCAGCAATAGCATTTTTTGGTGGTAGCGGAGCTTTTTTAGATTTAGGCTTAGGCTTGGGTAGTGGTGGAGCATGGGATGCCGGTATTTCTGGGCAGTGATCAGTAGTGCTCTCTATGGATAAGAAAGTGAACAGAAGCCAACTGACACAGACATATGCCACATACATTCAAGGGTAAGCCTGACAACAATGACTACTTTTTGCTGCTTGAGCTCTTGGGAATCAGGAGAGACTTATTCATCTTTTGCCTCTTATTGAAGTATTATCTCAGAAAAAAWTTACCGTCCGTCTCAGTTCAAGTCCTTCTCATGGAAGATTTCTGCCTGGCACTTCTCTCAGTCTCATCTATTCTCCAAGGATCATCCTTAATGTTCGGTATCCCCAACTAGACTCCTGGCTGCAAACTAAACAAGGGAAATGCCATTTACTCCTCTAACAAATTCCCTCGGCTTCTTTCCAGCCCTCTGAGATCAACAGGCTATAAAACTCAGATTCATGTGAATCTGAATGTGAACAGGGCCATTCTCTCAGCCCTGGGTTCAAATATGGCTATGCAGCTGAAATTTTGCCCTGAAGCAACCCATTCTCCTAAGCTGCAGACTGCTTGCTCATAGCAACTTTATTTTGGGTATCTTCCCCAGGGTATTTCTACTCTTCAGAAAGAGATCAATTTAAATCAAATGGGATATCATTTTCCATGGGAATGCTCTCCTCTGCTGCAAGCTCTTTGGGTACTGTTACAAGAGTGCACTTTCAAGAATCAGCAGTTCCTTAGTCAATGGGAATTTGGATTGTATCTACATYGTGTCATGCAATAGGAATGGCTCTGTAGAGTGAAAGAGGTAGCACTGAGGACCCAATGTCCACAATGTGCATTTCAGGAGACTTGACTTTGGACTAGCTTCAGGCTAGTTCTGTAGATTGCATGCCCAGTAGTGGTGGGAGCACAAGTGCCTGAATGTATCTTTTGGCTTAGATTCATCCAAAAGAAACCTGGCTTGTGTGCTCTGCAAATCAAAGAAGGGTAAGTGGGGACAACCAAGAAATTAACTTCAAAAGTGCACGCCTAATGCCAACTGYAATGTTAATGTAGGTGAGCCATTCATAGTCAACATAAAATTTTGCAACATAATTGCTATGGCTGTAAGACTAGCTGTTCCCAGATGGGAACAGCTGAAGTTCCCAGATGGGAATCTTTATCTATTCAATTACACCAACTCTGTTCCCATTCGGTCTCAAGATAGCCTTCAACCTTCCAGAGAAAGGATATTATAAAAGCAAGAGCATACCATCAGAATTATATGGGCTTTATTTGCATGTTACTAAAAACTACAGTGGTTGGGGAAGAAAGGAGCCAAGCAAATATTGCAAGGATTTCTAACAGTCTCTTTTATCACTCAAGAGGAAACCAATTCATTTCTTGCAGTATGTTCCTACTAGAGCCTCACTCTTACACACATTAAATGGTTGTTCCCGGATCTCCTGTCCGTTCCCTGCTCTCTTCCTCCCCATGTAAAAGATTCCCAAGAGATAAGCAGCACCTTTTCATTTTAAGATTAGTAGATGAAAAACAAATAATGAGTTGGACAACAATGACATTCTTAATCTCAGAAACAAAGCCTTTTCAACCTCTGTCTTAAGGCTTGTTAACATGAACCTAATGCATCACCTGCATTAAGAAAAAGCATTGCATTATCAAAAGCAACATGCACACATATGTTCCTCATGAACTGAAGGAATTAACATTAACTATCCAGCGTCTTCCTCCTTTATTTCCAGCCCATTAGACTAATATGTTTTTGCTAATGTTTTCCAAGAACCATTGCATAGCAACCTTCTACAGCTTTCAGATTGTTTCAAGCACAGATTCTTGTACTGCCTCTTTGTTTTCCAGAGAAAGAACTCTGGACCAGAGAAAGACTTTGGAAGAAGAAAGAAACATACATATTTGTTACATATTGCTCTCCTCTTTTATAGCAAAAAGCATCTGCTTGTGAAATTCTACCTACCTTCATTCAAAGTTGAAAAACTGATTTAGTTCTGAAAAAGCAGGACATTTAGAATTTTAATTCCATTAATAACAAACATGRCAAGAGAAGATAAGATTTTGTATTTTCAAGATCTTGAAGGACATGATGATCAGAAAGAATTTTAACTGTAAACAATTCTTTAATATACCTTTTACTTTTACTGGTCCAGCATGCTAAAATTTTATTTACTAATAAGAAAGAATTTAAAACTTGTGTACTTATACACCATTACTGTGTTTTGTTTCCAGTCACATTAGTAGAGAAAATATTAAAAAGAGAACGATAAACTAGTAAAAAGAAATACACCATTCACCATATTCTAAAGTAATACAGTGCAATTATTTAGAACCTCAGTCAATCTACATTAAACTATATAACTGATTAAATAATGTGTATTAGAATTTACCTTCTGACTCAGGAAAAAAAGTACAAAATATACGGCTAAAGCTTTACTTAGTTGCAAATAAACACATATTAGTGACAACCAACTAAAAATTTTAAAATTTTCTGCAGAGAAATAACTAAAAACTATAAATGAAAAACAAAATCGGAACAGTTCATTCACTTGCAGTGAAAGTTCTTGCTTGCAGACTTCAGTTGTGATTAAAACTGGCAATTTATATAACATTGATTTTTACTGAAATACCCTGCTGTCACTGGGATATCATCTTTATCTAGGACAGCTCTTTCCATACTGTTATGTACATCATACCAAAGACTGGCAGACTCTTTCTGCACAGCAGCATCCGATCTGCTCAGATACTTACAGCTCTCATCGAGGCTTGACTGCCCCTTGATTATGTACATGCCCTTTTCTCGGCCTTGACAAATGAATATTATTTTTGCTCACAGCTATGAGGAAAGCGGTGGTGAAGATGATTGCCTTTGACCATATCAACCCTCTTGGCATCTTATTAGCTTTGTCATTTTTATCTTTATTAGCTTCATCTTTTTTATCCCATAAACTTGACTGCCCTCAGTGTCAGTCTGATCTTGCCCAAACTATTGTTTCTCATTTACTCTTGAGATACAGATTTCCAGTTCCTACCTGACCAGTCCATTATACCAGCTTTTGCCAGCGCCAAGCCAATTTTTGAAGAAGGTGCTTTTCACTGCTTTTCCTCTGCTGCCCCTCAGGCTTTGCGAACATTTACTGACTGTCCTCCCTCAAATTCCCCTCTGCTGTGATGCCAAAGCTGACAATTTTTAGGCTGCCAGCATTGTGCTTGTTATCCTGGTCTGGTCCCCTCTTGTTTTTCAGTGCCTAACCACAGTGTCCTCTCTTTTACTGCAAGTCCATTGGAACTTTTTTGTGTTTTTCTGCATTTATGTAAGACACTACAATAAATGCCTGGTATATATATAAGTACTGTAGTAATACAAATAACTAATAACGGCAACAGTGGCTTGATCTTGAACAGTGACAGGGATGGTCTGATGTCTGTAAATGGCTCGAGATACAATTATGTTGTAATTGTATCTCCCTAACATGATTCTGCTTGAATATGGACCCTTGGACTTCATGCCTGCTCCTTCTTTTGCATCTTTTGCCAAAACAAGGAAGCATCTGAATCAGTTCAGACCCATCTATTTGTTCAAGCCAATCCCCCAGGTACCTCAGTACCAGCTGCAATGTATTTTTATTGCTGTTGTTTTTCTTAATGTAGACATCTGTTCATCACAAACTGACCTTTTAACAAAAGGTCTCCAAAAGACCATCAGATAGGAGTATCTTTTATTCACTGCTGCCTTGATCGTGATACCTGCTGTAAAAGCAATCCACCTATAAATTACTCTTTAAATAGGAAAGCAAAGCAAATGTTAATGTCTCATTAAATATTTGGATCAATTACATGTTTATGTTTAGAATAAATTTTCGAAAGGCCAGATTTTCAAGAAAGCTCACTTTGAGACCAGATTTTCTTGTTCCCAGAAATTGTGATTGGGCCAGACTCTTAAGAAACCTGTGTTCTCACGTAAACACCTAAATGATGGTCAGGGCTACAAAGTACTCAGTATACAACAGATCTTGTGGGGRCTCATCAAGTCTCAAAGACTTTCAGAGAGATGCCAGTGTGCCATATGCCCTGGAAAATCAGATGACTTATTTTGGAAGCTAAATGTGGGACTTCTTGCAAACTCTGGACCAAATGGACCTATGAAAATCCTCGACATAGTTTCAGAAGCCATACATGACTGGTTGCATAATACAAGAATTTTTTCTTCACTTTTGTGAATTTCTAAGGAACCGAAGGCCAAAGCTTTTCTACCCCAGGCTTTTGTCATACAGTACTGGTATTTTTGTTTCTACAGCCAAAGCAGTGACATGAAGCTAGCTCATGGAAAACCAGTAGTGCTGCAGCAGAAGCATATAATCTACACCTTCTCCTGAAAGACGAGCACAACTCAGTGGAGTAACACTATGTAAAATGGAAGTTGGAAGTAACGTATGATTTGTTGTCTTTTGCAGGATGACTCCCTGCAAAATGAAACTCAGTAAGAGTTTTGAGAATCATGAGTTTCCTTTCCAGCCTATGCAGAGAGACGTTTTGATTAATCAAAACCCAGGAAGTTGTTATTCAGAAACACGGGACACAGGGCAAGACAAGGTGTCTTTTGTCTCTTTTTTGGACTCCTTGACTGTGCTGATGCAGGTGCTCAACTCATACAAATCCTTTCATAAACTTCAGATTTTACCAACTCAATTTTTTGTTCCTGCTATTGCTACTGAAATTCTGTGCAAGAAAAGAAAGACCCATTCTAATTGTTAGAAAGCTTCCTTTAATTTCCAGTCCATTTAGTATTTCAAGCCACTGTTTATTCCTTTCTACTTGTGCCAGCATTGTCCTTTAGCCATGCTCTCTCCTGGCTATATACCAACTTGTTACATTCATCAAACGCACTCAGGCTCTCTCAGGCTCCATTTTGCTAGGCTGAACAAGAACAGCTGTCTCACGATGCTCTCCTCAGCTCTCTCTGCAGTTTTGAATTCATCCTTCTTGAAGATGGATGAGCAGATCTGTATGCCTGCAGACTTCCAGATCTTACTTAATCTATGATTTCAACAGCACCATGTGCAAGAGGTCTTGTAACAGAGACAGTGTAGAAAACAGGAGAGGGGAGAATGGGACAGGTGTAACCACGTTCAGATATTTCACACTGGTTCCCAGATAAAAAAGGAAACAAAACCACTGACTGTCATTTTAAATTGCTAACTGTCCAACTTTTGCATAAAAAGTAAGCTGTTTGTTAAATCAAGAGAGAATACCTAAAACATCTTCACTATCAGCTGCATACTTTTACCATTTCTTGGTCTATGGGAGACTTGGAAAGTGAAAGGCACGTAGGCTTATACATTCTGTATAGATACGCCCAAATAATTCAGTGGTTAGTTCGTTCATTTCATTAAAATCACATCTACAATCTTATTTCTGGAGCCACATTAGGATATCGTTCCTATAAAAGAAAAAATAAATAGCAGCTTTACAAATCAGGAGCTTTCCTCTGCCACTCAACTTTTGTGGGTGAAAGCCTGTGCCTCTCACGTCAGCCTACTGGCACAAGCCAGCCTGGCTGACTTAGTGGACAGGCTCTGCCCAAATACAGCTTTATCTAGAGTAGCTCTCCTTTTAAGAAGATCTGGATTCAGCCTCATTTACATAGTTCAGGTGATGAATCAAAGATACACGATTCTTAGAACAACTGGTTTTAGCCAGCGAATAACTCAGATGGAGTGAGAGATTCTTTGGGAGTCTGGCAAAAAAACCCCCTTTTATGTATGGTGCTCATATCGACGATCTACAGAGCTCAGGAGCGTAGGAAGCCAGCTAGGCGCTTAAGAGGGAAGAAAGTCTGCCTTGTCTCTCACAGTGAGTGGTTTGCAAGATTAGTCTTCTGAGAGAAAGCAGGCTCTTGTCTGAGACCTCGGAAGATGATGGTTACTATCTTAAATTCAACAGATTTTGTTCCACTTTGGGGAAATAAAGCAAAGACCTCTGAGAAAAGGAACCTAGAAAATTTGACTTTGAAGAACATTCCTTGGTAGACAAACTAAAGCGTTGGTCAGCAACGATGCATGCTTGTGCCTCCAACCTTCTTTTTTTTGGTTACCCATGAGAATAAGAAAAGATTAAATTTAATGACAGATTTAAGGGAGAGCAGACAAAGTATAGAGGAAAGAACCTCTGAACCCAACATACTAAGACCTGGAACCTTTGCCAGCTCTCATATTAGAGTTGTCCTGTGGGGAAAAAACATGTGCATGTATCCCATGAATTCATTTGGAAACAGGACTACAAACTGTTTCCTTCACTGAAGGACATGAGAAAACCTGAGAGGATCAGTCTGCTATAAATGGCATAGGAACATTTTGGAAGCTTATGCTCCATGTCCCCCTCAACACCCACAGCACCTGCAACAGAGCTCTGGCTTCCTGCAATGCGATTATTTATCAAAGCAGCACCTAACACATCTGACTGATGGTATGCAAAATGAAACTTCTAATTACTTTTTTCCAGGCAGTATCTTGCTAATGGTTACTGAGCCTTTCACTTCTTCAAGCCCAAGTTAACAACAAAATGTGGAAGTGTCTACCAGAATCATTAAAAGGTTTAGCTTGCTATGGTAAAAATGAGTAAGACCTGACCTGAACTCAGATACAAACTCAGGGTTCTCTGGTACCTTTGTGTGCCAGAGACATCCTGGGAGTGTGGAAAGGAGAAAAGCAGCTCTGACACAGTACCAGGAGGTTTTAGAATGTGCAGCACGCATGCTGCGTCAGCATGCTATGTCCCTGTACCCAGGGAGGCAAACAGCGACAATTTTGACACCTATTCTACTGATGTGGCTTTTGGTCTTCTCCAACACTGCTGTTAGGGGGCAAGAGGCAGAGAGACCCCTTTGCGATGCTCATACCCCACCTGGAACCTGGAGCGCTGGGGTCTGCAGGGGCTACTGCAGACAAGTGCCACAGGGCAGGAGCCCTGGCACGATGGCACAGTCGGGTCTGCTGCCCAGGCAGCCAGGGTGTACTCTGACATGCTGCCTGTCTACTTGCTGCTCTCTATGGCTTCCAGGAGAATGGCTACAGTCTAACCCCTTATTTTCTGCAAAAGACGCTAATGACTTTTCTTAGTCAAAACAAAACAAAACAAAAGAATTCAGAACTCAACCCAGTACAAACATAATGTGAATAAATGATCTAGGGAAAAGATTTCTCTGATTTCTCATCTGCAAAGCTTTATCCACCAATTACCTGTTTTATGTAAAACTGTCACCAGATTCTTATTATCCTGCCATAAAGGAGAAATTTCCTTTTAAACACCTCACTTGGATGACTGACATATCATCGTCATTACTATAAACAGTAACAGTTACACTATTAAATTGCCAAAGGGAATTTTTTCACCAAATACGAAAGGTACCTGTGAGCTGACGGGCAGCAGATGGGTACATGGTTTATGGAACTGCCTGGCAGCACAGGGAACAGTTTTCAGGGGTCGCCTTCTTCACTTGCCTCTGCTTAACCCATTTTTACATTGCATGGCTGAGCCTATTGTTTGCCCTGTTGATACTATACTTCTGTGGCTCATGCTGAAACAACTTTAACTTCTTTTAACTCCTAACATATTCCACATTCTACCATGCGTTGCTGCCAACTCTCACCATATTATGACACTATGCCTGTATCACTTGTTCTTTTTAAGCTTCCAGCTCCAGCAGTCATCATATTTATATGAGAAGGCCGTTTTCAAGTCCCACTTCAACAAGAGAGCAAGCAAAGACCACCACCATTTCATAAAAGCATTTTAAAATAACCTCATAACTTTCAGAGGCTGAGATACATTTTTTGGAACATTTTGATTCAGCCGGAGTTGGAACTGCAGCACACCGTGCTACTAAATAGCAGGAATTAATCCTGCCTTCAGCTCTTATAAACATGAAAAGTGTATATAACTTCCTTCAAGATTTACACATAAGAGTTCATGACTCTAAAAAGCCTAACATTAGCCTCACTAAAAATGAACTCCTTGCATCCATTACTCCCAACTGTCCAGCTAGTATTCACTCCACCTATCTCAGTTCTCATGACGGATGATACACCAGCATGTTTTATGGTCTGAGCAGAAGCCAGTGAGCGAGGTGTTCCTGTTTCAGCTCTGATTTTGATGCTCTGTGAGCATTAGCAAACCTCCACCCTGTGGTTGTTAATTCCTTGCTCTGCCAGTGGGTGTGGGTGTAATGCATACCTATTGCATCTGCCATAAAAAATCACCGAGGATTAATCTGTCAGGTGAGATGCATCTGTGAGATGCACTCTTCCACTGAGTTCAACAGACTAGCTCACCTTCTTGCTTAATGTGCTATAAAGAACAACTGAAGTGTATTCACAATGACCATCCAGTGAGTTGTACTGGATTTGCACTGTGTAACACCGTTGCTGATGTGTGGAATTGATTCTTAACGTGCTTTTCGGGCAGACTATTCCTCTGCAATAAATCTATCTTGTTCCTTTTCAGGGGACTCAAGATGTTTATGTGTAGAAGAACTTCATGTTTAGATGTAAGAGGAAAGTATACTGGAAGTGTTTTGCATCTTCTATATGGTCATATTGATGTTCTATGAAGCCTAGAATACCAGGTTTGCTCATTTTTTGTCTTCCTTCTCCCTCCTCCATATATACTTCATTTTCCGAGAGGGATGGGAGTGATAGCTATACATTCTTCTGTACTGAGTCTACTCCTGTACAGCAATCATTTTTAATTTCTCCCTGTAAGGTCAACACAATATATAGGGAGCGCAGAGTGTAATAATGTGTTTGAAATAGATATTGAACCTTTCCTGCTTCATTGGAGTTCTACATTCTGCAAAGTCAGCTAGAGGGGATTTCAACATAGTTAGAAATCTGTATTTCTAAAAAAACCCTGTACCTTAGGAAAAATTCCAAAACTCCTGTTCCAAAAGGCTGTATTTAGGGATGCGTAAAACAATAAGTGGTCTGATCTAACCCCAAAGTTAACCTGAAGCGTTTTAAAGGAGTTTTCCATGGCTTTTATAACTCTTTTCCCCTGACCCAGTTGGCACCAAAAGATAGATGTATTTAAATGTTGTGAAAAGGGCTAATCTTGTATTTCTGTCTTGTTGGGAGACAGGAAGTACTAGAAATCTCATAAGAAAAGCAGTTCTCCTTGGACATCGAGCCACTTTTTACATAGTCAAGTGATTTACATAGCTCAGAGAAGAATTCAAATTTTTGTGTTAGCCAAACTGACCCTCTCAACCTCCAGAGGCTCATTCATCACTAGATAGAGGTTACTAGAAGACATTGGAAAGGCTGCTCTGTCTAACAGCCAGCCATGAAGTTTTTGATCTTCTGTATCCTTGTTCTTTCCTCTAGGAAAATCCAATAAATGGAATAGTATTTAAGAACACTTTTTGACAGGGAAAAGAAGAGGCTAGAGAAAGAAAATAAAAATGGTCCAAATCCCATGATTCTGCACTAATCTTTACTTTTTTCTTACTCAGTCAAATTCTTGTTACCAAGGTAGATCCAAGTAAAGGTAACAAAATTAATATGGACTTTGGGACTGCTAAATATTTAGCAGTATTTACTGCAATTCATATACAGAAAACCCTATAGTCATAAAGTACATTTTCCATAAATGACCTAGGTTCAGTTTGCGGTAGTGATATAGCCCCTTGAGTATTTCTGAAGAGCTGGACTGCAAGTGTTTAAGATTTAATGAAAACCAATAGGAATGAGTTGCTGAAGTTGCTTTCAAAATGATACGTGGCTTTTAAGTGGCTTAAACACTTTTGAACTTTCAACCCATGAGCCACTTCTACAATGATATTGCAAGGTGATGCACATGCACTTAGTGTCTTCTTTCACAAAGGGAAAACCTGAAACCAAAGCTTGCCCATGGCTACAAGGAAAGGCTCACATTGAATTTAGAAATCGAACATCCCTGCACACATTTTCATGCTCAGACCATGCTTCTCTTTTTGACCTTATTATATCCACAGTAAAAGGCATGCCTACCAGTGACGAAATACTGATGTTTCACAAGTCTTATCTTCTTGGCATGTTCTGCTGGCACCCTTGTGGCAGAACAGAACTCACAGCATTGAGTATTGGTGCTAATGGAAGAACATGGTAATATTTTAAGTTCGTGAAAAACAATTTGTAAAGAATGTATTAATTTACCTTTTTGATCTTCTTTTTTTCCTTCCAATGCTGATCCTTTCTCTGATAAAGTACCATTATCTCCACTGGCTTTTACCACATTTTCTTCCTGTATGGTTTCTTCACCAATGGCTATAGTGTGTCCATTTGAAGTTTCAAAATTTACTGTTACATCCCCATCTGAAATGAAAATCAAAAAGCTATTGTCTAGTTTAACTGCTTCCTTAGCACCTACTGACAACACACAGCAACCCTCTGCTTTCACATTTCCATGGAAGCAAAGCAGAAAGACTTACTGAAATCTGAATCATCAGGCTGCAGATCTGCTCTGAAAAGTTAACGCTGTAAAGGAACTCTATAGGCTTCCACGTTCTTTGGGTGGACACCTCTGCAGTACCGGGTCTTGAAGTGCACGTGGGTTTTCAGGTCCAGCTTTGTGTCTGTACACATTAGCATCCCATTCTCTTCCTCCCTGCATCTTGGTTTACACAGCAAAGAAATGTGTGCATGGACCACAATGGAGCTGCAATGTGTTCCAACAGGCCCCAAATCTGGACAATTAGGGGGCAGAGTTGCAGGACTACTGTGGTGCATCCCAGTAGGTAAATCAGCCAGGAATTCAGACAGAAGTTGTCAGAATATGTGTGCCCAGTTAATCAATAAAATAGCTCACAAAGTCATTATCCAGTCTTCAGAACCAAGGTGAGCTCTTCCTCTATCACGTAACATACCATTATTAAATTCTGCGAATCAAATTCTTTCCCAGCTCTGATGATATTTTACTCACTTACCCAGAATACCTCAGCTATGAGGTTTTTTTTTAATCCTGAAAAAAAAACTTCTTTCTCTTCCCTATTTGTCTCTATATTCATGAAAAATGCTACATACTCTTGCTGGCTCACAGCTTTCTCTCTTCCCTTATTTACTGATTTCTGTTCTCTGTTCCATGCATTTTAAAATTGCTGCCAATTTTCTTCTCTGGTCATTTCTAAGGCTTGTTATCCTTATGTTGCTCACACCCCACCTGCACTCCACATAGATGATTGCTTTCCTTCTGCGGGATTCTCTTGCTGTCCATCCAAAAAATTATGCAAATCTACCTGGCGTCTCTTCTGGTTCCTCCTATTGTTTCTTCATTAATTGTGGTAATTCCACTCTCTTCTTCTCCTCCTCTTCCTTGCTGTGTGCTATCAGACCTGGATGTTTGGCAGTTCCCTGGTTTCAACACAATTATGCAGCCTCTCTCTTACCACCTTGGGCTGCTCCACGGGTTAAGCTGGTGGTTTCATTCCCACCCACACACTAACCTCAACTTGATGCGTAAAAAGTTCTGCCTTCTTAACCTTGTCTCATTCACTATAACTGACAGTTGCACAAGGCTTCCTTCTTACCTTACCACAACATTCAGTTTCTTCAGCTCCTTTCTTCCAGACGTCCACCAATCCATTCTTTCCTCTCTGCCTCCACATGTGGCATTCCCACCCTTTATCCATGTCATGGTTCTGCAAACACCTCCTGCCTCCAAGTGGCACTTGCCACTTTCCAATTCTTTCTTCTTAATCCCATGTGAAAGTCACCTCTTCACATTTCTTACCTCTCACATTTCAAGACTCCACGTAATTTCCCCATCTAGCTTTCATCTCCATAATCATTCCTTCTAACTACCTTCACACTGCTCAATCACCATCTTTTCTGTATCTCTCTTTTTAGCACCTTCAAACCAATCCTGTATTCTTTCAAACTGCTCCTTAAAAACTGTAATTTTCATCAGACAGGAAGCACAACCTGATGAAGGCAACACGGACCAGATTGACAGCCTTCTTAAGATGGGAGGAAGGAGAGAAAATTGTTCATCTTTACATACTTTTCTCACTTTGCTCCACCTCTGTAAGGGATCCAAAGTCCCATCCCCTTTTAAGAGCGGACCTTTTAAGGTCAAGAATACTGATGACCAAAGCATACACACTTTTAGCACAAATTATAGTATTTATGTTCAGACTGTTTGTAACCAACCTGAAATGTTAACACATTTCATTAACTGTCCCAGCAGTCTAAATGCAATTTAGAACCATCAATGGACAAAGTCACGCTGCTCCCCTGTAAAGCATGTAGCAAAAAAATGTAACAAATTCACAGAGGGACAAATTGAGATATGGAGAGTTTGCATTTCTTGTTTTAGGTTAAAGACAGTGGCAGAGACAAGTTCAGAAGCCAGCTATGCTGAATGCCATAGCCTGGTAATTAGTGAAACACTGTACAGACAAGTGGTGTCACATGTCAACAAACAAGCCCTTTACTTCTAAATATCAATGTGTATGATACTAACCATACACATTGATACTTTCATGATTCTTCAGCTCAGGCAGAGTAACACAATTTCTAGGAGAAAAATATTTTTGGAAATCATGGAGTTCTTAGACTCCTTGATAAAATGACGAGTGGTTTAATTTTAAGCTATAGAAAGTTATTTTACTCACTTGACTTTTATTTGCTCTAGATTTATAGAAGATCAAGAATGTTAGAAAGAATACCACTAGAAATGTAATCAGATGTAGCACCATGGTTTACTCACACTTTTCGAAACACAAATTCTGGTTAAATTCTGGTTAACACCAGTTACTAAACCTTATAGCATTTTGAAACAAGTGGTGTCTTCCCCACAGTTTTACGTTTGTGCCATTTGTGAATGTGGTGTGTGTGATAGTGGTGGGATCTGTACGATCCCAGCACTGGTACTTTTTGATACCTGAAATGGATGCTATTGATTTGCTTGGGGGTCCCAAAGCCTCTAATTTTTCAGCCAAAATTTCCCATATTATACTCCAGTTGCTTTAGACAGCAGGTTAATCAGTAACTTAAAAAAATTCTGGCGAACAGTAAGTAGGAACCACAGGAGTCACATTATTTACAGGGAGCATCAAAATACTTAAGGATACGACCAGAAGTCAGATGGTGTACCTATAGCAGGAGCAGTTACAGAACACAAATCTCTCAATTCCAACTTTAGTTTTTGTCAACTGGCCCAAATTACCTCTCACACTCCTCAGCGTTGTCTCCTCATACCTATTTATACTACAGGGAAACAATGCAATAGTGGCTTTATCATCCGTGTTTAGCACTTAGGAGCTAAATTCTAGGCAACGTGTTATCACCTTGCTCAGGCATTTCCTTCAGCACTCCCCTTCTTATCAGCTCCTCTCTGCTTTGTCTTGTCGAAATCTTCCTTTCCAACACTAAAGAAAAAGCACAGTTAAGAATAGATTTATTCTCGTACTGCTGATGCTTGCGAAAAATGTAGAAAAAGGTTTTTATTTTAAAGAAAATCTTTAAATCTGAGAAATCTTGTTTCCTCTGATTCTGCAGGAGAAGTGGTCCGGGTTTTCATGGATGCTCTCTGAAAATATTCTCCCACAATTTCAGGCACAGAAGGGGGCATTCATTTGACCCAATGCCTTCAGCTGAGCGAGGCTCCATGAGGCTTTCTTTACAGTCCATGGAAAAAGGTACTTCCAGAGTGAAACTGAACTCATCCTAGCATAGGCATTTAATACGTAAAAGCACCTCTTTACCATTGACTAGGGTGACTAGCTCAGATGGAGATACCTCTGTCTGCTTTGTCAATGTTTTGAGTTGGGAGAGACAAAACCTGCTCAGAGCAAGCAACTCACAGGGTAGCCTTTATGACATGCAAACTGTTTTAAAGGGGGGAAAAAAAACCCAAACAACTTAAACAGAAGTTAGAAAGTTCTGTTCTAAAAGGGAACAACATCCTCATCCAGGCTGGTTGGCTTTCATGGAAAAAAATGCAGCATCCTATTTTTTAGGTTAAAAAAAAGAAGCATACAACACACAAAAAGACTGTGACATGAAGCATTTTAATTATTATGTTTATTTCCCATGGGAAAAATGCTAAATACTTTTCTAGGGAAAAGCATTTTCAGATGGCAAAATAGAATAACTCCCCACTGCACCCCACCGCTAAACCAATACAGTTTTGGTCAGTGATCTGAGAGGCCACTGTAATGATCCATGGATCCGTGGTGCACGGTCCATAAAATGTGAGCATCACTTGTAAAATCCGGTCTTCACTGTTAGGAAAAGTTAATCTCCCAGCCTGATTCTGTTTACATATGGACATCAGAACCCAGGTGATGTTTGGAGCTCAAGCTGAGGGTATGTGGCAAAGCTTAAGCCATGCTGGACTTCATCCTAGTAATGCTATGGGGTAGGGTTATTTATCTCACCAACTAATTCAAACACTCTGGTAATCCAATTACTCTGTAGGGCCAGTCTAATTGCTGTATGCAGATTAAATACTGCCAGAAGTATTGTCAATCATCCCACTTGCGCCAGCCCAGTCGGAGTGAACAGCCATATGGTAAGTGACGGCTCCTGTGACGGCACAGAGAGAGGCAGTCTGGTGCTTCCGTGACATTGACCCTCCGCGTGCAGCAGCTGATAACCGTCTCTCCCCGCAGCTGGTAACCCCAGCCGCGGACTTGCAGCCAGGCTGGCTGAACTCAGATGCCTGAAGGCATCACTGCTCACAGCCTCCCACTCCCCTTCTCCGTCAGGGAAGGGGATGGTTAAAGAGAAGACGAAGCAGATTCCTCGCTTCTCAAATTTACAGCACCAGGTTTATTTCTCACACTGCAAAGTGCAGGGATTCAGCAAATGCTCTACATGGGATGCATTTCCCTGCCACAAAAGCACCGACTCCCGGCAGAAGAACTGGGGGCAGTGACCATTTTGACTGGCTCAGCTCAAGCTACCTATGCCCCTGAGATCCACAGCTCGTGAATGCAAACAGTACTGGCACAAGAACTCCAAGTTGGCATCAGGTCTGTGTTTATATACCCAGGTACTTTGTGGGATCTGTCCGCTAAAGGCCAAACCTTCACGGCATTCAAAACACATTTGACAATATAAAGGAGCCCGTGAGTGTGGCTGCAGACTCTCTATGCAAGCCAGCCTCCTTGGGGAGAGTGTGATAGCCTGAACTCAGATCAGGTTAGACTGCCTTGGGTCCTGATCCTAAATTATGCAGGAGCTCTTCCAAATTGTCCCCATTACTTTTTAAGGTATATGCCTTGCAACTGTGTGTCACACATAAACAAAGCACAGGAGTGTGCCCTATTCTGGCAAAGAGTTTTTCATGTAGGTGAACATATATATTCTTTTATTATTATTTCAGCCTTACAAGTATAATTTACTTCCTACTATTTTTCCTCTCTGCTTCCTTTTTACATCTTTTCTTGGGGACAGTGAAATGAGATGATCTCTCATATATTTACTTGGGCAACTTAATCCAATACCACTTGAACACAATGATGCTTTAATGATTCTATGATTCTATGATTCTATGCTCTTCCCAACAAGTTCAAGAACATTGAATCAGACCCCCCATCAATGTGTCTCTCTAGTTTTCAGGATGATATATTTTTTCACTTCTACAACACTGAATTAACAACTGTATCGAATTAATTATCATGGAAAATGTCAATTGGCATTAAAATACATTAACTTCTTACACTTTTACTGGAAGACCTCAAAGCATTTTATTAGCATTACTTGGTTTCATAACATCCCTTAGACATAACTACCTCCATTTCACAGATTAGAAAATTTATGAACAGATAAGAAGCTTAAGCCCCAATCCTTCATCACCTAAAATGCTAGCCACGAGTGGTGTTGTTTAAACTGCTTAAGCTCAGTTAATTCAGCTTGAAAATATAATTTATTTAAAATATTATTTGGCCCATGGAAAGAACATCAGAAATCATGCTAGTATTCACTACAAGTATCATAATTTTAATTCTTACAAAGAAAAAGGCAGAATTGCCATTTAAATGAAAGTGACCAAAAATATGTCCCCTTGTATAAGAGGAATGAGTAGCCTGTCTACTTATGAACCCATACTGGGTGCTATTTAGCCAGGGTGGACTCATCATCACAATTTATTGCTTATTACAGACTTTGGACTATACAATACATTTCACATTTACACAGTCAAGCATTTTGATTACCACAGCCCAATTGCATTGAGCTTTAAGGGTCTCAAACTACTCAGTTGAGCCAATCACATCTGACTACTGTTATGTTTCAGTAAACTCTCTTAAAATAGGAGACTTACAAAGTCAAGCATTCAGAAGTCAGGAAATTTCTGAATGGAGGTTGATGGGTGTGCAGATGGTACAGCTTTTATTTGCTTGTATATATTTTACCTTTGCCATCCCTGCCTCATTTAGGATACAGACTACATTATGTTCAATGAACAGTTTCTTCGCCTAAATTTTTAACCTCACCTTTCAACCTGGGGTCCAGGCCTCATTTGAGGAACAACCTAAACCTTCATTTGAACAGAAAACTCTTAGTTTTCCAAAACATCACCCCAGGAACTGAGTGAACCAAAGACAACATGTTTTCCTCCTTGACGCCCATATGAGATACGCAAAGGTGTTATTGTGACTGTATAGATAGGCAATTTATGGCATAGAAATATTAAGTCATATTATCAAACATGCTGACATTTGTGAAGTGTTTAATTTGAGGTACCTTTTCAGGTGTAATTCTCCACATTAAAATTGTGATAAAACAAACAAACAAACAAACAAACAAACAACCCAAAGCATAGGAATTCTAGTTGAGTTGCCCACTTACAGTTCAAAATATCTAATTAACATAAGTGAAGGTATAAGCATTGGCCATCTGCTGCTGAGCTAAACAACTGTAGAAACAGTTACCCTGGGATGGGTATGACTATGTGTCACCTTGGAAACAGTTCAGTCTCCTGAGTTCAGTGCAGGGAGAGGACTGTAGTTTGGTGCTTCCACCATTGTCCCACTTGGCATCCTCCCTCCTCTCACCACCTCTGTCATGACTTCATCATCTGGGTCTTTCTCCTTCACTTGAAGAAGTTTAAACTTCTTATCTTTGGTTTCCAGACCTACCTCTCTCCTCTTCCTTCTTCTTCTAGTAGAACGTGCCACAATACGCTACCCATTTGCTTCTCCCATAAGCACACCTTTGTCTCTCAATTCCTGCTGATCATCATTTTTGCAGCCTCTGATCTTTCAAGTTATTACCTATTCCTCACTCAGGAGTAGATGACTAGTACTATTCTGGAACAAATATATGATAAACACTGTTAGCTGTACCACCATCATGTGGACATCCTTAAGTTGAGTGACCAGCTGATCTTATTACTACAAATCTTTTCTGTCATATGTGTATATAATAATGTGTGTGTATATATATATCTGTGAATATATATATCTTAACATATGTTTGTGATATATATGATATATAGATATATGTGTATATACAAAAGTGGGAATATATATAACATTTCAACATTAACATTAAGTAATAATAAAATGGAAATAACAATTTCTCTATCTGTATACATGTACGTATTGAGATTGATTACGCAAACAAGTCAGTCCTGACTCTGTGTGTAACTGGTTATCAGTCCTTGCCTGCTGAGGACGGCTGAGGTGAGGTGGGCTCCACTCTCAGATATGATGCTCCAGCAGACTCAAAAAATCCCAAAATCCTTCCTCTACTGCAGTCAAAAGCAAGGCTTGCCCTGACTTCAGGTGTAACTGTCAGCAAGCATGYGAATTTATCACACTGTATGCAGCCCTCATTTACTTGAGTAAATCATACTCATCCAAGGGATCCCACATTTTAGCCCAATACAAATAATAGTAAAACTAACCATAAGAACAGTTTACCTCAAAAAGCAGTTTCCATCCCTCCCTCCCTACCCCTCAAAAGAGACTGCTTAGTGATATTCAGCAGCTACAAACCTCAGGCAGTCTTAAAACCCATTCTCTGACTCAGAGAGTGCTGTGAGATTCTGGATATTCTCCAGTCTTTAGTTTTGCTCTTCCAAGAGAAGCTTGAGAAAATTCTGGTTTTTAATTTTTCTCTGATCTAATAAGAGCTAAAATCGCCTTTTTACCCTGTCTGCATACACTCTTGCAGTGGAGCTTTGAAGTGGCATCTATTTCGTGCCAAGACACAAACTGCTGCCTTCTTTTCCTTCACAGCAAAACATTGCGGAGGGGAGAAACCCTTGAGATGATGCCATTTTCTGTTTGTTTTTACTTAATTTTGAAAGGCCTCTAGGCAGAAAGTATACAACCAGTACCCAGAGAACAGATTTTCTAAGATAGAGCATGGAAAATATGTTTCTAAAGGAAAAAATCCCAACCATCATTCCCACATCGGCACAAGTACTTCCACATCCAGTCCTTCATCTTTTTTTGATGTTTGTGGTATTTGCTGTTTATGAACATCTTTCAGTGGCTAGCATAAGACAGTCAAGTGAGATTTTGTCGAAGCACTGCATGGTACATGCCCTGGCAAGGCTGTAGCAAGAACCTATTTCAAAAAGCCTATTGAAAACCCAGATAAAACAATAAACACTCTTTCCAATAGCCCGCATTCTGTCTTAGAAGAAACTCTTTCTTCAACTGCATACGGATTTATCAAGTTGTAGCCCTGTTAAGAGAACAGGCAATAAATGTGACGATCATTGTACTGTCTCACGGTCTCAGGCCAGGAAATCGGCTTCCTGCATGTAGGATGCACGCACACACGTACATACACATACCCTGTTCTGTAATGTAAATACATCTCTGATCGAGTAGTCTGAGGAAGAGGATTTCCTGTAGGATTTTTATCTTGTACGGATGTTTTCCCATTTCCTTCTGAAGTTAGATAAGCAAGTTTCTTCTGCTGTGTCAGTCAGCATGCAGCAAGGGGCAACTTGCCAAGTAAATGCATCTTCTCAGTCTCCACTGGTACTGGGTCTGTTTCCCCAAGAAATACGGGGATAACTGTTTTTTAATTTTTTTTCCCCCCTGAAACTACCATCTGAGGCAGGATGAATGCAATCCAGACTAGTTTTCATTTCAAATTCTAGCCTCACAGGAACCACATACACAAACATAAGTGATCCCATACCTTACATACACAGAGTTTAAAAGCAAATTAATATCTCCCTATAGCTCTGGGGCTTCCTGAGAGTGAAATAGTCCTCAAGCAAGTAAAGATATGCTTTCACTGCAAGCTAACCTGATTTGCACTGAAAAGCTACAGCTTATTCATGATGCAGCTGGGGCCGGCACCCTGTCTGTTTCTGGGATTTTGGGGACACAAACCCTTACCACCTAGTGCTGCAGAACAGTACAATTTACGCCTATTATTCTCTATATGGAAATAGGTGGGGAGGTCATCTGCATTCCTGGCCAAGACAGAGGAGGAACTGCAGGAGGGCACTGGAAGTCAACACATAAATTACTTATTCTGGTCCACTCCTACGAGCACTACTAGTACTACTACTGGGCAACCAGCATGAATGAAAGATCTACCTAGCCCACAACCGGCTGCTGGCATAGGACAGAAATTACAGCCAGACTTGGAAGAAAAAGCTTTGTATGTAGATAGGAGGGTAAACAGCAATAACACCTAAGCAAGACTACGAACTATATTTGCCTTGAAGATGTACTCCAAATCTTCGCTCTGTAGACATTAATCAGTGTTTAGATACATTCGTCTTTCTCAACTTAAAAGCTCTGGGAACTGTTCTTGTACCACTGTCGTATAGCCAAATGCCTCAATTTGTAGGTTACATCTTAGAGAGTCACAAGGGGTAAAACTCTCATATGAAATTTAGGGGGAAAATAATTTGGGAACCTTTTATTTATTTTTAGAACTCTTATAATTTGTATCATCCAGGTTTACTTTCCTTCTCCCTAGCTCAGTGAGCCAGTCTTGCTGTTTTTGAGGTGAAAGTCAAGATTTTCAGATATTACAGAACTCCCAGAATTTCATTTTAAGGAAAAAAAAGCACTAAATATTGTGAAGGTTGGCAAAATGCATGTAAACTGGGACATACAAATACAAGCTGATACATTGAATGTACAAAATAGTACAAAATAATACAAAAGTTTTGAAAACCTGAAATTAGTTCCCTATGTCACTATGTTTGTATAATTCCACCCAAATAAATCGAATTTTACAGCGCAGCAGGATGGATAAGCAGAACTTTATTAAAAATAGAGCATATGTACTCTTTAGAGAAAAAAAGCAATCTACTGAATAATGAAAAAATATCAAAAATTCCCAAACCTCCTGTATAACATCTTAAGTTCTGTCCACCAAGACATGCATTGAATTTTGTATATTTACTCTTCACAAACTATATAGGCACTGAAATACTGTAGTTTATATAATTCAGAGCATTAGAATGGTTTTGTGTTTTATTAGCTGTTTTACATTATGTTATTAAATATAATAGCAGTCTTTATAAAAGCTTGAGTATGTACTACACGGTTATCTAGCGGGATGCTAGCTAAACAATGAAGTAAAAAATGAAAGGTTTTTCAGGATAATTTGAGAGTCTATATAGAAGATGATACTTCTAGATACACATTAAGCACTTAGTGAATCAATTGCGTTAGTTGCTTTTTTGCCACAAAGGACTATTAAATATAAAGTCTTGTGACTGGACTTAGAGTGGGGACTCCAGTTAGTCAACTAAGTGTTACCTCCTCCTACACTGAACTTTTCCCATCCGCTGTACCATTTACAGATATACTTCATTGTGCAGATAATTAACTTCCACTTTTCAATACATAATTATATATAATCACGTATTCAGTTGACCAAGAGAGCTCCCACCTACATGATCTATGGACTATACTTGTCTTTCACCATCAACTCTGTTCTTCTTCTGCCAATTTGTAGTGCAAATTCTCCTAACTTTTATGGATTTCTGTTTGCACACTGGTGCTCTCCATTTTCAAGAAAAGATTGATCCCAAAATAAAGCTTTAACTTCGAAAAAAAGACAAGGAGGTCTATATAAGTCTTTTAGTTTCCAGACCTGAAGGGCAGTGCTGCAAAACCACAGCTGAAATGAAAAAAATCTGGTTGTCTAAATTTTAAGAAGTCATCCAGAAGAGTGGCTCTGTTTTCCCTCTCTGCTTCAGCCTGTTTTATTGATAGTAATCACAATGCTACGACACAAATCCAAGTGGTAACCTTTGCAGAAGAGTAAAAACTACTTCTTCTCATTACGTTTTGCTGTATTTGTTTTTAGCTGGATCAGGTTTGTGATCCGCTCGTCACAAAACTGGTGCCGGTACTCAGGAGGCAGTGGAAGTAAACGGACACAGCTGAGAGAACTGGGAAGACAAATTATCGCTTGAAAATTGGTTTTGAGGTAGTTAAGACGGACACTGCTTCCCAATAATTACCTCATTCTTAAGAGTAATAAACGCAGCTATGCATTGAGAGCACCCAGTGACAAAACCAGAGACGCAGCATGTGGAACGTTGCACATATTCTGCTGTAATGTTACTGGTACCTTAGCTCTGATGGTCTAGGTAGATGAATGCAGCGAGGTTCAGGGAGAGAGATAACAAGCCTTATTACAAACTACTGTAGCTGTATGGCACCTGAAAAAGATATTTTGTGGCTCAAAGTTTGTCTATTTGTATGTACAGCATAATTTTAAAGCTTGATTTTCATTACAGTTCTGAAATTATTTAATGTTTTCTGTCCGTTACACTTACTGTTAGGCATTCCCCTTTTTCAGGTGTTCACCTTGAGATAAATTGTCCTTAATAACTCCATCTGAAGTCATTGCCAATGGGAACTGGGTTCTCCACACCCCTGAAAGGACTTGAGGGACCACATCATCATAAACAAGACAGGCAAAGTAAGTACAAGCAAGTAACTAAGGAGGCACTTTTGGAAATGTTGACCTTAATTTCTTTGTGCCCAATTTTCTCCTTTTGTAAAAGAAATACAAACACATGCTTTGCCTTGGTATTATAAGAATTGATGTGTCATGCTTGTAAGACTGGATTGAGGCCCTCTAAAGACAGTACAACATAAGAAATACTGTATCTAACATGAATTTACCAGATATTGATTTGTAAAAAATAACTGCAAAATGACAAATGCATTATTATTTAATGGCATAATAATTTAACACATGCTAATATGTTGTGACAGCTTGGGGAATCTCTGTATACACAGCTTATGAATGGTGATTATTCTGGAGAATTCACTGCATATAAAATCACATACCTGTCCAACAGTAGCTGCAGAACATTCAGGAGCCATTAACTAGAAATAACTTTGCTCTAGCAATATGATAAAAGTACTGGGAAAGCTGAAGGCAACTGGAAGCAATGAAGGAGATAGCAGACTGAGGGGATTTTTTTGATTGCACTAGTGGAAGAAATTGTGGGGGTTTTGTTGCAGGGTACCCAGGAAAATAAGAAAAAAAAAAAGGGAAGAGAGAGACTGAGAGAAGGATTTGAGGATCTCAGAAAGACTGTCCAAAACTTCAGTTGGTATCTGGAGTGATGATGGCACCAGAGAAGATGACTTCTTTTTGCCTTTTGTGTAAATAAAGCATGTTTCAGAAGTTACATTGCTAAACCATGGAGTTCCTTGCTGTAATTGTCAGGGGTTGCTATGGGTTTAAAATGTCAAGCCGTGTACTCCTAAGAGTTCAGGAGAGCCTACTGAGGACACTTTAGGAGATTAGTATTGTTTTTATTGCCTAGAGCCACGGAAGACAGCAGACAGAGGGCTTGCACTGTGGTAATGAATCCGAAGAGCTCACAGATGCTCCCTGGACTCTGATTAGGCTCAAGTTTAGAAAAGCACAGCATCAAATGTCTGAATCCCAAAACAGAAGTTTGGGATTTTTCTGGAGAAAGCTTGGCCAGAGCTGTGACACACAGAGACACACACACACACACACATATATGCAGGGTGGCATTCAGTTTCCTAAACGTGGGTGTCTACAGCCACTTGAGATGCCCCAGGGTTTTGGAGATGTCTGCACAGGGATGGCAAATACAATGCAGAACCTCCTGGGAGAGCAGCCAGGACACCCCAGAGCATCTCAGGTGGCACCAAGCAATGGTGTTTAGCTAACTGAATCCCAGCCCTCAATCTTCCTCTTTTTCAGAAGGAATATAATTCAATCACAGCATTTTATTTCAGACTATTCTTCGAGCCTTGCCAATGGGGGTGTGAAGGGGCAGAGCAGCCTGTATGAAGGCAGTGGTCTCAAAGCTGATCCTTGTTCTTCAGCTGAGCATGGCCACATCTGCTTCTCCCCTCTGAACAGACCAAACTTCTGTCCCCATGAAGGCAAGGTTTGTTTCATAATCCAAGTCACTGACTATTAGGAGGACATAGAGACATTTCCAACATATTTGAGAATCTGTAATATAGAGCCTAGTGTTTCTTAGTTAAAAAAAGAGTACAGTCAACATCAAAAGAATATCATATATAAGGTATAGTAAACAAATAAATGGCATATTTTTGGTGATAGGTTCAGGACAGAAGCTGAAAAAGGTTAGGTTTTTCCTTGCCAAGGACCAAACTGTTTTTCTGTACGTCAAATACTGTGCCTAAATAATCCCTGCCATCTAACAACCTCCAAGAGCTTTTCAACTATTACTCTGCAAAGCCATCGCAGTGTTTTGTACTATTTGGCACCAAAGGGCCACGGACATACCTGCTGACGTTTCTCTGAATTTGTCACTAGTCTTCTTCTTCCGCCATTTCCAAGGTTTAAAGATTTTGCCAATGGTGGAGAGTTTGCCCTTCCTCTTGAAGGGGGGAGTTTGGGATCCTGGGGCTGGTCCATCTGAGTTAGCGATTGAAGCCTTATCCAAACCATCAACTGTACAAACAAGAAAAGTAAAGGTAGCTGAAGGATAGAAAACAAAATGGCACCCGACAGCTAAACTCCTCCACTATCAGATTGCAAGAGGTTGTGTGTGGGTCCATGTGTTTTCTGTGCCCGAAGGCAGCCGAAGGGCATTTGACTGCAGCCCGTGGTCACAAGCCAGTCCCCACCTCAGCTAACCCTGGGCTTCGCTGCTGCTCAGCACCTCAGCTGCAGCAGGCCAGAACTTGCTTCTCACGACACGCATCTGGCACATTTGCACGTTTCTGCAGTTTTTCATCACTACTGGAGAATTTCTTTCAACACATATTTGGGTGACTTTTGCCCTATCTTTGGTAAAGCTGAATAACTAGCTGTCATCATATAGAAAACAAAACTCTTACAATGTAAAAACATAAACTATTTATTTTGAGTAAAATGAATCCTTTCTTAAACGAGCTCTAAAGATAACTGTTCTGGCAGTGGAATAGAAATAGGTCCGTTTGATATCCCTGGTAATCAATCATTCACAGCACAGCCTGCCGTGAGTCAGGCTTCTTATTAACAAAATGTATTTAACAATAAGCTTTTGGGCTGTAGCCAAAATTTAACGAAGGATTACTTTTCTGCAAAAGCATATTGAGTGATATGAAAGCCAATATTTATCATTGATGGCTGTAACATCAAGTTTTGTGAACCACATTAAGACTCATTCCACAACATGCCGTAGCATACAGTTAAAATATATTTCCCGGAAATTTCCCTGAGAAGTCTACTATTATCTGTTTCTATTTAAGAACTGAGGTTTCTTAGAGCCTCTTATCCGTGGTCCTGCAAACRCTTCAAATGTGCTTAATTTTATTCACGTGAGCAGCTTCACTGAAGTAACTGCGACTACTTACGTACATAAAATTAATCACAGGCTTAAATGTTTGCAGCATAAGGGCTCTGTAATTGCTTTCATTCATCCAAACATTCTAATTATAACCAATTCGGAACAGAGTTGATGCCACTGTCAACCATAATAATGATAATCATAGATCATTAAATCAGAAAGTGCTATTCAAAGAAGGAAATATCACTGTCCCCATTTTACAGATGGAAAATATGAAGGACAAAATTGTTAAGTGCTTTATTTTATGTTTGTCAAATGGCTTCCTGAATCCTGGTCCTGTGTCCTAGCTGCTAAAAAGTTACATATTCAGACACATAACATCATGGTGCAATCTTTTTATTCTGTTTCTCAGACAAATGGCATTTAATGAGTCCTATATTTGTCCTAGACTTTAGATTGATCCAGGATGCTAAAAAAAAAAAAAAATCTTTTATGTGAGAAAGCTGATGTAATGCAATCAGAGTCCAAGAAACTTTATTTCCACTGTTTTGAAATAAAGTACTGGGAAAAAAGATCCATTGTATAACTTCATTTATGTCTATGAAGTTAAAACCAGAGATAAATTTGTATGAAAATGATAGCATTTAAATCAGTAAATCTGAGTGAGTTATGCCATAAAATGTAATAAATTCTGTACTGTCAGACAGATGGAACAGAGAGACGGAAAACTTCTCCAGGATAAATTACTGTTATTCAGATGCATCGGAATTTAAAGCTTTTATTTAAGTGTTTTCCTTGGTTACTTTCTGGTCTATAACATGGAGATAAGATGGAAGAAAGGCAGGCAAATGGGCTTTCAATGTAAAAAGCCAAGATTTTGGTAAGGACCCGGATAGGCCTACCCCTTGCACAAGCACAAAACCCCAGCGTCCTCACTTCTGCATGCTAGAGAACGTAACAGGACGATCTTTAGGGAGGTTTAAGCTGAGACTCCCTTAAAACAAACCAGCCGCCACGCTACAGACCCTGAGAAGCCGGGTGAGAGGTGGGGATAAGAAGATTACCAAAGGCAGCGAGCAACTCTGCAGAAAGAGAGAGACATGGGACAGCTGAAGAACCTCTGCGGGGGTGCCTCACCTGGAATCAGGGATCGCACTTTTGTCTAGGCTTACAGGCACTGTTGTACAATCCCCTATGGAATACAGAAGCCTCTGCTGGAAACTGTGTATCTAAGGGAGAAGTACATTTACTTGGAGGGTAGTTACAACGATTAGAGGGCTAAATTTATCTTGGCAATTCCCATTGATATAAGAAGGGGCAAGGGCCACAGCTTGTGGCTGGGGAGAGTCAGCTTAGATGACTGGAAAACAGTTCCAGGCGGTGGGTGGCACAGCACTGGAGCAGGTTTTGGGAGGTTTTGGAGGCCCAGCCAGGCAAGCCAGGGCTGACCTCACCTACTATTGGTAATAGTCCTACTCTGAGTGAGGGACTGGACTGACTGACCTCCCAAGGTCCGTCCCAATCAAGATTCCCATGGTGCTAAGGGATGTGGAAAGACATGGTTGCTCTGTGAAATCTGTGCTAGTAAATCCAAAGAAGCAGAAGTGAAGTGCTGAAGAAAAGAAACCAGGATCTGGTGGCTGAAGAGTTTTGTCCTGGACAGGAGCCAAGCATTATCTCACTGGCAGAGGCAGTCCATCAGCTCATCAGAGGGAAAGGCTACCTGCTTCTTGGAGGCAGTGGGACAAAACCCGTGTTCTTGTCTCCACTGGCTTAGAAAGGTTGGGTTATTGATGTGAAGAGYCTGCACCCTGGTGACAGACAGCACGGTCTTTATAAACATAGATCTTTTCAAATCCTCCTGGGTCATGGAGTCCAGTCTATTGCAGGCAACCACTTTCACAAAGCATCATCTAATTTTTTTCCTCCAGTGCCTACCAGCAGGAATGGAGGAGGATTATGGCTCCGATAGCTCCCCACAGAGAAACATGGATTTGCATCAGTCCCTGCTCTGCCCTCTGCTGAAAATATTTAACTCTGAAATAATGATATTCATCCTAGCTAAAGAATTCTGTCTGCTTCAAATGAGCTAACACATGAAAAAAGGGATGCATTTAGTGGTGAGTAATTCTGTTCAGGAAGACTGCAACTTTTGAAAACAGGATTCAACATTAACTCCTTCCGACAATAAAAGATTTATCAAATGAGTTCAACAAGTGCTCATAACTGGGAATTTACTAAACCATTGACCTTGTACCAGTTCCTTCATTTGTAAAAAGGACCCAAATATGTATCTGGAAAGGAGGAATAATCATGGCCAAACATCGTAGATTGATTTCAGAAATAAGATAAAGTAACGTTTCTAGGAAAAAGGACTTATTTATATTCAAAAGCAATCATAAGGTAGCACACTTTACCAATTAATAAACTGCCTAGAAAAAAAAACAATTTCAGCAATGACGTTCCAAAACATTTATGGAAAGATCTTTTCAAAAGCTATTACTCCTCATCTTTGAAACACTCAGCAGGAAATTGATGTTTAAGAATTACACTGTTTGCTTTATAGGTCATGTACTTTTTAAAAATAAAGCGGTGTATTTTTCACCTCAGAGAGCTTATGTACCTTCTATTAATCGTTGCAAACATTATACACAAGGAAACATCTTAGCTTTCCAAGATTAGAGGAGCTTGGTCACTTGTGTTATTCTTTTATTTGTACAGTGTCGTGAAGTCTTGCCTTCTTCCTACCATCTTCAAAAAGCCAGTGAGTGACTTCATTGCCTTCAATAAACATCACTATTAAGTTTGACATTAGGACTTTTGACTATACTACCTGCATAGTTTATGTTATTATATTCCAGTCCTTTGCCCTAGCTGTAGATTTTACATCTGAAGGATAAAAAGTGTACATAAGAAGGGTAAGAGGTAAGTATATGAACCATGCATGTTGATACTATGCAAATAGGAGATCTTGTTGTAGAAGACCAACAACAACGCTAATGGAGACACTGTGAAGCCAAATCTTGCTGGCACAGGCCATGAGCTAGATGAAGGATACAAAACGGACAGCCTCACCCCGAGCTTGTGGGCAGTCAGCAAAGATTAGAACAGTTTATGGATGACCCCGACTTTCCTATAAACATCCGAAGATGGCAATGCCTGAACACGTCTTATCATAGGAAGGCTACCTGCAATAAGCAACACTGATCTCTGTAGCTGCCTACGAGACACTTTTCTGCTGTGAATGATCTCTAGGGATGTCGTGCAGCTGAAGCAGGCATGTGAATTCATCACAGTTTTCCTGGGGCATGGTACACTTCATGTCAGTGCTAACATGAGATGTTCATGTTAGCACTGACACACGCTAACACCTTCTTCAGGTAAGAACTTACAACTAACTTTACAAAAGCAAAATGCACGAAAAACCTATCCGTCAGATCATTTCAAGCAAGTCTAATATAAATTCCTCTGAAGTAAATAGCTGTGATTCTGCTGGTTCCAGGCCTTTCGATCTGGAACACAGTAAGACCATTTTTCAAAAGCTTTGACTTAAAGAAAATTAACGATCAGAAAAAGATCTACATTTATGCCATAAGTTGTTCTGTATTTTTACTTCTGCGAATTTTTACTCTTGGCAGTGAAAGTGGAAAGCCAGCAGAAGAACCTAACTGACTGAATTATTAGGAGTAATACAAGATATATGGGAAAAAAACCCAATGATGTTCTTATGCTACTCTCTCTAGTAGAACCATATTTAAATAGTTAACAGATCAGAATTCCTTGCTTGTAGTTTACTACTAGTAATTTGAGAGACATTATTTAAAAAAGGTCAAACCTGAGTAATTAAGTAGCTAGCTACAGTACGAATATACTCAAAAGATTTTTCTGTAGAGGAATCCTTTACTGAATCTAAATAGTTTTAAGATTCTTTCTCATGTTAGTCCACATTCACTTTTAGTCCCAAAGAGAGTTTATTAGATAGACTTTGTTGTAATCTAGTAGGGAATGTCTTATAAAATTGCTGTTTAATAATTCTTATCTGAACAGTGTTTTAAGTGGAGTTTTGTGTTGTGTGGTCAACAACAATGCATGATATGAAAAACATGAATCATTTTAATTTAGTCTTACAGGGACTCCAAGCTGATAACAAGTACACTGGAATCAATGCTAATAAGTGAAGTTTAATTCGTTTATTCTCGTCACAAAGATCGAGAGAGATCTGGAGTAACAAGCACTTAGGGTGACATCCAAGAAGGGAAATAAGGCAGAATTTAGGTGTGTATGTCAAAAGTTGTGCTATTGGGAGCCTGAGAAACTCTGATCAGATGCTCCCTGACTCTGAAGATATTTCATGACATTAAAATTCGTAATGTCGTAATTCATGACATTAAAACTATCTGAAATCTCTGCTTCTCTGTACGTAAAACAGCATCCCAGACTGGAGTTTCACAGCAGAGTGGCTTTGGTGATGAAGTCAGCCTGGGAAGTTTCTTCTCTGCACTTCCATCTGCTCATTCCTGACCCTAAAAAATATGCCATCCCTTCAGTTGTAAAAATACAACTGTTCTTTGGGCTTCATCGCAAGTAGATCTCTGAATGATCCCAACCAAAAATGCCTCCCCCTTTCCTCCCTCTTTCCTTTTTTAAAAGGTTATTTTTAATCTGGGCCACTTCAGTGACTTAGTCTTCAGCACAACCCTGCAAACACTCAAAGTGTCAGGGCTGGGCGAGGAGCGGGCTGGGGCGTGGGGCGGGAGCCAGTGGCTGGGCCGGGCAGGCAGCCTAAATCAGCTCCACAGCTGCAGCCAGGACACCAGGACCCTCCAGCCATGAACCTGACAGCGCTGCACAGCCTGCCGCATACCACGTGCCTGAACCTGTGTAAGTCCACAAAATAAGCATGCTTTTGCCTAGAGCATTCACAGGGTAGGTGGAAGACTTGGGTTCCTCCCCCTTCCCGAACAAATAGCATTGAAATCTACTATCCTTCCCTTCCCGAAGAACAACATCCTAACCAGGAGTGGGAGTCATGGTCCTCTCCWGAAAGCAGTTTTGGGGCCATTCAGCCACCAGCAAAACAGAGAACACCAGGAGGAATGTGATGCTGTACTCGGGTAGTTAAGTTCACTCATTTACAAAGATATAGGAATTCATATACATCATGGGTGATGCAATGTGTATGGGCCTTCTGCAAGAAAAAGTCACTGTACTTTAGATGAGAATGTACAATATCACTTGAATCTTTCTCATACTAAAAAAAAAAAGTGTATTTCAGGATTGCAATGTTATTAAACCTTCTGRATGACTGAGTCGTCAGAAGCGTTCTTTCTTTCCTCTGTCTCTCTACTCCCCTCACCAGCACCATTCTCCACAACTGATCTAATCTTGCTGRAGCACTGCAAGCATTGCTAGAGCAATATTTAACAGATTCTTTCTCACATCGGGGCTGTTAAGTATGACACAGTGCCAGCAGAGTGGCAAGTTCTCTTCTTTCCCCACCCCTCCGGGTGCTGCACCTTTCATGTTGCAATCCCTTCTCCCACCCACTTGCCCCTCAGCCACGTGCACTGCAGTTCTGCCCCAGAATCTTGTCAAGAAAAGCCAGGCGCAGAGTGGCCAGGCGAAGGAACGGTCTGCCTCCAGCCTCTCCTCCCCACTGCTGGGGAACACAACCAAGAGGGTAAAAGGCACAGAAGCAAGTGCTCCACCAACATCGAGGTACTAAGGTAGTTGTGGCATCTAATACTTTCACTAGCGTTGAGTATCTTGCAGATGGTATCACTACATCACCCTTAAAGTGTGTGAGGATAACCTTTTTGTTGTAATACAGGTGACTCAGGGCATTGCCACATCGAACCATAAATGAATTAAGAAACAGAACAGAAGATGCAACRGCTTCAGTTCAAAGCTACCTTATGTGTGGATTTGGGTCTGAATGATTTCTATGCTTATTAACTACCGGTTAGCCAGTACAGTTATTTCTTCTCTTGCTCTCAGTGCACTCGGCTGCCCTGCAGGGATGTGCTGCAAAAGTCATCTTGGTTTATCGAGACCTCAAAACCTCTTCCGACAGCGTTATGATTTTCTATACAGTCTTGCCAAAGGGCACAGAGTTAGAAGTCATGGTTTGTATGCCAGCAAAATCAACATGTTTATGTAGCTGCATATTATCCCCATTTAGTGACAAGAACAATAACTCATCTACTTGCTATAGAGTATGGTAAACTGCTTATTCCTGGAGCTTACTGGAAAAAAAATCAAGACATTGCATGGTAAAATGTTTGACGTGGTCATTAAAGACCAGAAGTCATTMTGACACTATCAATGTCATTTTCAATAAATGTCTCAAATTCTGTAATGTTATATTGATTTTCCTGACCAGAACCAGATGGAAAGACAGGTCTTTTTTCTTTCTCCCTTTTTATTTTCTACTTGGAAGGGAAAAATGCAACTAATCCCTAGTGGATAAACTGACAAATGGGAGAGCTATAATCTACCTCCGAGCAGCACAATGAATTGGCATCTGAATGCTTTCGCCTTGCCATACATCTGGAGTTTAACTTTGGGGAAACTCTGTCATGAGCTAATTGACTTGATTGTGTTTTAATTAAATGAAAGGAAAAAGCTGAAGTTCAGATGTAGGCGGCTGAATGGTAGTTTCCATATGGAACTGCCAATATTGCAAAATGTTAATTGGACCTCCTGCTGGCAATGAGCTAAACAGGCTGGGTAGCRGCTACTTCAGAGGGATGCTGGCTGCTGCCTTGACACAGCCAGAGGGGATCCTCCTGGGATAACCATGGCAGGAATGGATACGACTGCCTGAATGCCTCCAGGTTTCTACAACACACRTCAACACCTTTCGGGTTGTCGGAGTCACACGTGGACCGGCAGTGCCAAAGTCCAGAAAGGGCTTCAGGAGGCTGAACCCTGTAACTCCCATCTCACCACAAGCAAAACGTTACCTCTGCTGCAGAAAGTCAAACACTGCAAGGGGTGGAAAATTCAGCTTTGTTGCACCTGGAGACAAAAGGCCATGCTTTGTTCTGCCCCTGTGACCTGTGAGTTACCTTAAGTGTTGCTCTTTTTTTTCTGGTCACGATAACCACATCAACTTAAGGGCTGTTGGTTGTTTTGTCAAGCTACAGGCTATCACGTTATTACATTAGTTACTGCAAGTTGTTTCTTGCTAACGCAACCCAAATGCAGATAACAYACTTGTAATGTGCAGCTTCAGAGTTACTTCACCGTATAGTTTTCACTCCCACTGGGTTAATTCTACAGAAAAAAAGCAAATTTATGGTTGTAGGGCACTCTGTAGAGACACTGGATATACCACAGGCAATACAGCTAGTCAGGGCTACCCAGCCTGACTAAATTAAACCTCTCATGCAGGAACCTGTGCAGAGCTCGTCTGCTACATCTGTGCTGGCATGTGAGCTGGGGGGTTCTACAGCACATTAAGCACTGCAGTTATACCTCTACGATCACACCACCTCTCTTCTCACCTGCTTCTTGTGTCAAAACACACCAGGGATTTGCTTAAGGTCTGAATAAAATTAGGGACCTGACCTTATGCTTGAAATATGCCCACAAGCATGTGTTTGCAAACACAATTATTTACATTTTGGCATCATGCAGGCCCTATCAGAACACCTGCACTACTTCCTCCTCTTCAACCAAATGTTTAACTTCCATCCTTTTGGCTTTCTAAGAAAGCAATAAGTGATACTCAGCTATTCCACTATACAGGTTTGAAAGCGATCTGGCCAAAAATCTTCCTCCTACCTCCTCTCTGACCTGAACATAGCTGGCTCTGACCAGAAGGAAAGGGATCATAGGTTTAATGTAGGCTGCTTACTCCTTTTTTCTCAACCCCAATACTCGAGCGAAAAGCAGCAAATGGAAAATTTCCAGTCAGTYACATTTTCCAGATAGATGAAACATCAGGTCAAAGGTCAAATTCTGGATCCAAGCAACTTCTCCACAAAAACAGGGGGAAAAAAAATCCAGGCACAGTAACAGAGATGTGGGAGGACAGAAAAAACAACAACAACTAAAAGCAGTGTACATAAAAGAGCAACCAAACTACTTTGAACAGCTGAGGATTCAAAATTAATGCTTCTTGTGTCAGAATATTAAGGGATAAATCTTCTTGGAGTATAATGGTACAGATTTCTATTTATAGTTTAAAAATCTTTTTGGATAATTTTGTAATTCCACCTAAAAGCAAGCTGCACGTACTCATTTCGTTAAATTTTGTAATGATGTTTTTAAAATGTCACATCTGAAAACCAGAACGGCAGAACTGGAAATACTTCCTTAACGACTTTTCTTGGTGTAGCCTTAATACGGGGGAGAAAAATAACTATAATAAGTTTACAACAAATATTTTTAGCTACAGGGAAGTGGTAAAACTTCCCAGCAGATAGTGGTTAGAAGTGTGAAAATAAACCAAAGTGAGTACGTGGCCCCTCTCCTGTGTGATAATAAAGAKGAATTAAAAAGAAAACATTTTTGTGGTAATTAATAGGTATGTAATACTGATGCTGAGATAAAACCGGGMCAAGCGTGTCAGAAGAAAGCCTTTGGCCCTGTTCCCACTTCTCCAGCTAGCAGCAAAGTTACTCTCCATCTGCCCCAAGGGGCCAGGAGCCCTCGGATGCCCTGCCCGGGCTGCAGCGGCGCCCGCTGAGGAAAGGGGATGTTCCTGGTGCTGTCTCGTCCCAACAAGAGAGCCGAGGCGATAGGTACACCATGTCGCTGCCCTACTGGAACGTCCCATCCCCGGCATTCCCAGGAACTTGGCAAGATGAGAAACACAGTCCACAGGAATGTGGGGAAAGGGACACCGAAAGATGCAAGGCAAACGCAAACCTTGCCGTCTAGTGCAAACTCTGCCCAGCAGCCCCCATACCGTCAGGCTGCTAACTCCCGGGCAGGTCTAGATGCTCACCTACGACCCCTCTCAGAAGCCTGTTTGCCTTCAGAGAGTGAACCAGCACACTCTCAGTTGGCCCTTGCTACTTGCTATCCGAGCTGAGTCAAAACCACAGCAAAACAGTCAAAGCACGGTCAAAGTTACTCTGGGCTGTTTCTAGCTCCTCTCCCCTCCATCCTAAGCAAACGCAAGCTTGGGGCTGCTTCAGATCTCAGCTGGCTGGTTCCTCTGGAGGCGTACATCATCCCGAGASAGGGTTTTACTCTGCTAACAACTCGCCTACCCTGCAGCACCGGCTAAAGGACCCAGCTGCTGATCCCTCTCCGACACCTTTTGGCCGTTCCCTCGGTGCACCTGGGAAGACAGAGGCCTTTCCCCRCATCCCACTGGATGTGACCCCAGAAGCCATCGCCACTGTCGGTGGAGGCAGCACGCGGGTATGGCTTGATGCAGATGCTGCCCACACAAGCAGGTTCCTCGTCACTTCAGCCAGTGTTTCCACACCACCACAACGGAAACATCAGCTGAACCACCAACCGTGCTGGTGACCATTTGTGAGGCTGCACAATGCACTGAGCTAGAAAAAAAATAACCTTTTGCCTAGGCTTTTAAAACCGAGTCAGTTCCTACTACTGACACAGGAGGGTCAGGCAAATAGTTTTGCTGACCAGGCTGAGCTGGGTGGTATGCCATGGAGCTGGGGCAGGAACAGAACAAGAAGGAATGGGGGAGAAGTCTGGGAAGAGATGGAAGACTTCTGCCACAAAGTCAGCACCTGAGCTCAGTGCCAGCAGGTCTGAGAGCTGCTCCTCACAGCAGCACGCCCCGACCCCTTCATCACATCCAACACTGAAGCAATGACCGCCTGAAGTGCTAATACCGTTAGCTATTTTCCTCTTCCGCATGAAAAAAGCTGGGGAAGGAGGTACGCRTTCCTCCTCCCCATCCCATTCCATCCCATCCCACCCCAACTCATTCCAGACCACCCAGCACCCTTGTGAAATACAACTCTGTACGAACGTTACACATGTGCTTTCCCCCCTTCATTATTACTGTCTTTTACCAAATCTTTCACAATTAACATCTGAGAGCAGGTTTGGTTTTGTGGGCTCCCATCCCAACGCTTCCCCGCACTTAAGTACTATAACAAGGAGCTCTTGATCTACAAATAACAGAACATTTACGTACAAAAAAACCTTAGGAGCAATTTGATCAGTTGTATAATTAAATCCCCCATACGGGACAGCCTGGAGCTCACTGTGCTGCCTTTTAAAAGCGACATTTTCTTTTATACTGGCACCACTTCAACACCTTTTTTCTAGTACAGGAAATAGCATATTGCACTTGTCCAAATGTGTGTAAGTCAAACCCRAAGCGAATAGTTTCTTTTTGCGACCCCGCTGGCCTCAGAACCCTGCCGGGGAGGTCAAGGACACTTTTAAATCCAACCAGCAAATTTCTGAGTGTTGCTGTCATTGCAAATGTTTGTAGAAGCTATTAGCTCTGCAGTCTTTGTAGAGAAAACTGTGTTTATTTTTAAGTTCAGTTTTTAGCTGCCTTTAAAATGTTTGTCTTTGTTGCTAGATACCAGCTTGGATAAACAATAATAATAAAACTCCAACATGCTCAGAAGAAACTGTTAATGATTAAACACAGTTCCTCTCAGTCAAAATGCCAATTTGTCAACTCTAAAACCACAGCCCATAAAAATTGTTCATATCACACTGTACCTACAATATCACAATTCTGAATGCAGTCTAAGTCGTCATCTTTGCTATGAGGAAATGGGAGTTGCCAAGTTGCAGCTGACTTTTATTCCGCATCATGTTTCATTACTCTCTCCATCCCTGGCTGCACAGCACACAGCTGTTTTATTCCCTGTATCTTGTTCTTTATTAGGGCCAGGGTGGGGAAAATCAGTCACAAGCTGACATATTTGTCAGCCCAGCTGCTCTTCCTTTGCCAATTTAAACTCAAGACACTCAGCGGCATGTTCATGTAAAAGGACAGGTCTGTGTGCAATTTGTGATGGGATTCAGTTATACTTTAAAAAATAGCATGTTCCCTTTCCTACACAATAAAAAATAGTAATTCCATCAAGCAAGCTGGTGGCACCGTAAATCACTACAGCAAAACCCAGTGGAATTATAATACTACCTTTATGTAGATTTGAAGGCTGCATTGAAACACATTTTGGACTTCAATTTTCCCATGGAATGAGTGTTTACGGAAGCAAGGCACGGATAATCAAAAAGCTTTGCTTGGAACAAATTGCAAAGGAGAAAGCTGCTCCCCTTCGGCTCAGCGCACCAGCATGCCGTGCCGGGAGAGCACCCTGTTTGCAGCGTGCCCYGGGGGTGCAGACGCTCAAGGAGGTGGGGTTGGAAACCAGGATCCCACTTCCCTGTGGGAGAGCCAGCAGTGCCCTCCTTTTAGGGCCAGGCACCAGCCCAGGACTAACCAAAGCATCAAGTCCTCCTGAGAGGCAAAAGGGCTAAAGTAAAGGGCTTGACGAGGCCTCRGATGGGGAGATGTCATCTTGTTGTCAGAGAAGGCAGAGAATACACTCGGCTCTTTCAGTAGATTCTTTCCTTCAGGGAAAACAACTACTCTGTAAGAGCATCATCAACACGGCAGATACATAATTAATACCTTCATTTCCCCACTTGCTTGTCTCATGCTGTRTTTGAGGTCCCCACTTCTCCTCTGYTCTCTATTAATAATGAATGACTCTATTATTGCAGTGCTTAAGAGGGCTGGTCWTAGATYAGGACCTCTTTGTGACAAGAGCTGTACAAACAAAACYATAAAGACCATCCTTGCTCTTAAGTATTAAAACAAAAGAGAACAGCTTGAACAACAGATTTCCGATTTTTCATTGCCACCTGCTCAGCTGTTGCATTTTTAAGAGTTTTTAGCTATCCAAAAGTCCATATGATACTGTTTGCAGCATGTCCTTTTCTAACACCACTCTCATTCAGACATTGGCATTGAGCAATCATAAAACGTATCTTTGTCATCTGTAGGCTAAAATAAAATGCCAACTTGAACTTCTATGTGCCACTTYAAACTGAACTGTTTTAGCTGGAGCTGGATGAGCACCCCTCGACTCTGAAAGCAACTTGCCACAGCAGAAATACCAGACCCCATCTTCCCCCCGCCAATGCAGTTCAGCGCTATACTATCACAGAGCCTAACAATGTTCATTCAGTACTTAGCTTCCACGCACATCATTATAAGAGCTCCGAACGGCGCCRGCAGTGCTGCCTGTTTGGCTGGCGGGGATCTGAGCCCACCCAGCTACGTCAGCACGCACCACTGCGCTGCCGCCTGGCAACACCCTTCCCTTCCTCTTCCTACTGAGCCAGGCGCAGTTAGGAGTTAGCAGTCATTGTAGCCCAGCGAGAAATTTCAAGTTTTCCACTTACCATTAAGATGTATTCAAGCTTGTCCTGAATCAGATAATACATTGATTTATTTACTTTGTACAAAACCCCATATGGACATCAAGAGTAATTTAGCCTACTTTAGCCAGACTAATGCTGACAGAGGTCACTCCCACTGTATGGAATGACAYACTTCACATTTTCTTGAAGACTCTCTTTAAACACTAAAAAACCCCAGTTTTCCTTAGAAATAATTTTTTTAAATTATTATTTATGACTGCAGAGGTGAACCAGGCTAAATGACCCTTGAGTAATGACAAGCCAGAATACAAATGAAAACACCAAAAAGGTTTACTTTAAAAATTGAATGAAATTGAAGTCATTCTCGTAATTATCAGGATTTCATAAATTTTATGATTACTTAAATTCTGTGGTATCTTTGTGAGTGCCATGACCATGCTGTCACAGATGAACTGAACACAAAAGCTGTGTTTAGCCGTGTGCTTAAAAGTGCCATAGTAAGAACTTGATTAAAAAAAAAAAAAAAAAAAAGGGTGCCGCCAAAAGCCCGAATATGACTGGCAAGCCCTGCACCTCTTGCTAGTAGCTCCAAGCAGCACTGGAAATTCAAAATCCTCCCAAGTAAAGTATGTACAGCATCAGGGTTCACCAAATTCATCTTTGGCTTTATTTAAACTCTATAAAGTTTTCTTTTTTAAACTACTACCAAATGTTTTCCTAGAGAGGGAACATTATGTGACGGAGCACTCGCCTGTTTCCAGCGGTGCCTGGGAAAGCGAGCCATCCCTTAGGAAAGCCTACAGGAATACTTCAGAAATTCCTGCTGGCAGTTTTTGCCTGTCCCGACTGTTTCTCATACTCTCATCCTGGGCTTTCTGCAACTCACCCAGCAGCTGATGCACCCAACAAGGGAGAGAAAAGGCTATTTATCTGCTCATTTAATAATCGATATGTGGATAGAGTCTCCCACAAAGAAATGAGCAAACGCTGAGYTTCCACTGGTGGTCTGTCCATGGGGGGTCTTTCTCCGAGGGTTTGCCCAGAGGCTGGCAGCCCATCCTAGCAACCAGGGCTTTCTTGGGTCCCTGCTCAGCGGCCCCCAAAACGGCATCGCTGCGGGGATCCGAGGAGGGAAGGAAAGCAGAGAGCCCGCGGATGATGGATGCTCTTGCCCCTGCGCCAGCGGGCTCCAGCTCTGGGCTGGAAACCAGGGGTCGAACCTAGTCCCCATGCACTTCTGCAAGGCACGACATCTTYGCAGTCACCCTCCGAGTGCCGCTCCGACTGCGTGGTTTGAAGCCCGTTCAGCTCCAACCTCGACCAAAGGAACGGAGGGCCGTCCTGCAGCCCCTGGCAATTCACCTCACTCAGAAAATACCTCCTGGAAAATTCTCTTTGCCGTGTTGAACAAAGCTGCCGCGTAACTCCATCTCCAGCAAAACACGCTTTGTATAAGAGCAGGTTTTGAAATAGAAAGAGGTTAATTATTACTCTTTAAAAGAGCGCCTTCAAGCAGCTTACAAACAAATGACAGCAACTTCCCCGAGCTTAGGGGAGTGGTTGTGACATTTTGGAAATGAAAAGCAGCGATAAAGGGTTCAGTCACTTTTCTTKCCTTGAAAAAGGTTTATAATTTCCCCCACACCTCCCTCCCATTCTTGCAAACAGTCAAGTACTTGGCACACATATTCAACATTTTTAAACCCTGTGCTCACTTTTCTGCTGCATGCTGAGCTCTGGGAGGGAGTGGCAATTTTCACCCCAGGAGGGACCCAAAAAGGGACCAGCACATCACACCATGCAGCTCCTGCCCCGCTGAACCGTCGGCAGCGGGACATAGTGGGTCTGTCCTCTCCCTTCCACGCAGAAGGTGCAGAAGGGCATCGCTGGCTTAGCATACCGAACCTTTCACACGCAGTGCTTACACAAGCTAAGGTATTTCAGGGAAAAACCTGAAACSGTGATGAAAACATATAGAAGCCACATAAGTAAAACTGAATATTTCTGTATTTGGTARGAGATTTTCTGTTTATCAATACAGATGTATAATACAAGGAATGTAGGTAAGCACAACAGCACAGCCTGACTCAGGTTAAAAAAAATTGCTAGAAAAGCATCATTAACCTTCACTGAATATTTCCTTGTTCTAGAAGGAATAAAATTAAATTAAAACCAATTATTAACTGGCTCTTTTTTGTAAACTCCTGTATAAGATCAGGAATAATATACT
Organism: Oceanodroma leucorhoa; assembly: GCA_030449065.1. Classification (NCBI taxonomy): domain Eukaryota; kingdom Metazoa; phylum Chordata; class Aves; order Procellariiformes; genus Oceanodroma; species Oceanodroma leucorhoa. Next base: position 1,084,002 of record JASVER010000084.1, on the reverse strand, counting down.
AAACTTGAACAGTAGAGGTATGCATGATGTAACTAACTCAAAGTTTTTTTGGCAAACCTTATGACATTTCATGCTTTTATGAATAGCGGTCACTAGGAAACAGTTCTGTAAGAATTTTCACTTAAACCAAAACTCTTCAGTTTCATGTTTGTGAACAGTATATGGCCCATATCAACAGGGCCGTATGTCATCTTGGCATTTTAAAGGCTGCCCTATAGGGTTCGGACAGGCATCGGCATGAGGAGGAGCTGCCCAGCCGAGCACCCAGCCGTCACCCACTGTAAGTCAGCCCCTGCCAGAGTGGCTMCGCGACGCTGAGCAGCCTACTGAAGGGTAGGGTCCATGGATTGTGTCAGGGTCCCAGGGAAAACAGGATCCTACTTCAGGCAACACCAGCTCTGAAGAGGATGAAGAACCTTCAGATGTCACCTTGAAGCTTCCAATCCAAACAGGCTCCTCCCCACCGAGCTCCATCACCGACACTGCCTTCCCGCTCCAGTCAGCCCCTACGCTAACTTCAAACTTCTGTCTTTTAACCCACTTGGGAATCAAAGGTTTGAGTGGACTTTTAATTACCTTTCATCCCAACACAGAATTCTAAGGTATAATTGCATTTCGGGGGAAGTTTCGCTTTGAGAAAAATTAAGAAGAAAAAAAAAAAAGAATAACTAAGAAGAAAAAAATAATGCATTACTATAGCACATACATTTTCTTCACACTCAGAGGAAGACAAAAGACTGTATCTTAATTTACTCGTGTGTTAGGAATACCATGGTTTGTCACTAATACTGCACACTTCTATGCAGCCCAGCGCCGCAGCAAGGGCAGGAGGAAGGACAGGCGCCAGAGGCCAGGAATGCCCCCCCGCGGGGCGCACAGCGAGCCCCAGCCGCAGCTCACGGGGATGTGGGGTTCCCGCCCCCCCCACGGCAGCACCCCAAGCTCAGCGCCTGCTCCCTGGGGAGGTGGCTGAGCGCGGGAAAACATAAATACAAAATATAATGCGGCTCTTGCTATTTGTGCAGACGAAAGCTCCTCGTTACTGTAACTACTCTGGAGGCCGTGGCCCTGCATGCTGACTTTTGGAAAGGACTTTTGCCTCCACATAATATTTTGATGAACCCACTTATTTCACAACTAAAACAAGCTAAAGCTTAAATCCAGAGCTAAATGTACAGTGGCAGAATATGAGCTAAATATACAATGGCAGAATACTGTCCTTTGTGTGCTTTGGTCAAGCTGGTGAAAAGAATGTAATCGTAATTTTATATGAAGTCAAAGTACTTTTCTGGGGTATACCTGGATGTTGTTTYTATAAGCACAAAACTATCTGCCAGTAGGAACAGGTGAGTAATCACTGAAAATGCTGGAAGGACAATAACTAAAAGACTTTAGTGTAGGTTTTTGTACAAGGAGAAATTCTCATTAATAATTTCACTGACATGACTTTAATTTGGGTGGCTCTCTTTTCAGGCAATTATAGCAACACTAGATGAAATGGAGCGTTGTATCCACAAAACTGAAGGATCCCATTTACCTCTTACGGCACCTACCTAGAACTGGGGAGACCCAGAGCAAAYCCCTGCCATTGAAGGGGTTCTTAACTTAGTCCTACCTTACTCTACTACCGGGGAGCTCTGGGGAGYGTTGCTCCGTCTCTCAGCTTCTCTCATGTCCACTGACTTCATGTACCTGTCCTCCAACTGCATGCAGTTCTCTATGTCTAAACCCAGTTACTACTACCAGACCTCCGGCTTCGCTATTTTAACTTATAAGAGATGAGAAATATTTTGAAAAATTGTCACAGTTTTCTTGAAAATTGTGCTACAGAAGTTTACAGCAAAATATAATGTAAACCATAATCTGAAGCTAAAAAATTTTGCAAATATATGTGACTGTACACGTACGTGTATCTCTCTGTGGGACTTCAGCCGTAATTCTTGGGTTAGAAAAAAATGTTCATGTAAATACATCYGAAAAAAATCATCAATACAATACCAACAATAGTTGCATTAAGATATACTAATGTTTGGCTTTCTCACATAACTTCATAGCAAGCTGCTGGGCTAGAAGGGGCTACTGGAAGTTCTCATAAAGACTTTTCACTTTGCTACCCGTCTCCTTGAAGGGTCACCTCTTGCACCCGCTCAGCACTACCCAAACTTCCCTCCCTTCTCTCTCAGCCCAAACACATTCCTTTTTTTTTCACCCCTCAAAGAATGACATTTTTTTGTCTCAAAACTTTTGCTACCACCCCATACGTTAAAAAAAAAAAAAAAAGAAGCCAAAAATGGTAGGTGAAAAGATTGAATTATAGAGAAATACACAGAGTAAGACAAAATAAATCTCTATAGATTTGCAAGTCTTCCCCGCATTGACATCTGGGCATGCAAGTTACKGCTTAAACCAGAAAGAAAGGGCTCTATGCTGGTATTTTTTTATGAGATTGAACTGCCTGGTATTTATTTGTTTTTAAGAAATGGCTAATTTAATTAGCTCTGCTGCCTCTGTTCTTCCCCCACTCTCCCCTCACTCCTATGTGGAATTTACTGCATGAAGAATAAAAAAATTGAACTGAAAGTTAGAAACCTCTGGCCCCATATATTCAGAGAGTGGATCAATTCTTAGGGGGTTAAAAAAAAAAAACTGATCTGTGCCACCAGACACCTCTGTGCTGAYGAAAAGATATTGGGAACTCAGTTCTGCCCCGCTGGCATATATCCTCTGAAACAAGCCCTYGGGGAAAAAACAGGTTGCCAAATATGCTAAACAGTAGCATTCCCATCCAGGGACTGTCAGAGTGTAATGATGTTATCTGCTAAACCACAAGCAGGCAGGGTCCGAGGAGGCTGCTCCCCTCGAAAACTAAAGGAATAGTTAGCCACAGCACAGGGTTAACTCACTASTTGTCTTCAGCTGTATTCCTCCACCATGGTGAACTCACTTAACGAAGGACTTAATTCATATTTTTTTTTTGTTCATCTCATCTTCTGGGGATGTTTCTTGCAATGTTTTTCTTCTGTGGTTGAGGAAACCCTAAATGCACTGTAGGCTGAGCAAGAGAGAGGRAGATGCTTCCTCTACAAACAGATCCCTTAAGGACGGCTGGTTGAAAGGTACAAACACAAAAATCCACGGCCTGACTTTGTTCATTTGTGCTCACTTAGTTCCTTAGTCTATGACTTTCAGGTCTGGCATGCTCCATCTGTAGCGAGGTGAGGGGATAACAATATTTAATTATCACACAAGACCATTCTCAGGACTGATTAGTGCTCACGGAAGAGTTCAGAGTTGGGAGGCACGAACCCTTCCAGATCATGCCAGGGTGATAAGCTGTGGCCTTCATTCTTACACGCTGACAGATGTTGCACCGAAGCAGCTGGGAAAGGCTTGCACCTTGGGAAAGGCTCGCACCTTGGGAAAGGCTCAGCAGGGCTGAGCTGAGGAGGGGGTAACTTCTGTTTAAGGGAAGGTAAGCATCGGTGGGTGCATCTTCAGCCACTGCAGCCATTGCCAAACTAGTAATTGGTCTATGCATTAGATACAGTGTGCAGTGCTATACATCAAATTTTGCGTCCAGCTTCTCCTGCTAACTAGAGAAACCTGTGAAGTCCCAAACCTTTGCTTAATGGTTTAAAACATACTGAAAATAATGCTTTTGGATGCTTTCTAGTGGCCTACCTCTGTATTCTCAAGGTTTTTTTCATCCTTCATGGATGATAGCTAGAAAGGTACATTCTTTTTTCCTCCTCTTCTCCTTTCAGAAAGACATGATCCTAGAGATCCAGTACTGACATTAAATATTTTTCTCTTCAACACATTTTTTTATTATGCATTTCAAACTAAGCTACAGAGTTTCCAGGTGCATTAAATGTTTCAGAAGCAAACTGTTTGTCTTGCTGGGCCTGGCTGAAATATGCCCTCCTCCTCTTCTCCCCCCTTGCCTCCAGTACTGATGGGAAAATTAAATCAGCAGAGGAGCAGTGCCAGAGGGGAGTTAAGAGGGAGGCRTTGCTGTAAGTGTCCAAGACATTTGTTTTTTCAGTTTCAGGTCTCTGTGAATTCCCCCAAACTTATCCAACAAAAACTTTCTTCCTCTCTTCAGAATCGCGTTCACTCTATAACACGACACAGTTACATGATGGTATTGTCCAACAAAAGGCTTTAGAAGCCAAGCGTCATGGTCACAAAGTTTCTGCAAYGCTTTGTGGTTAACATCTCTCTCTTTCTCCTGCTGGATCATGTTTTGCTACTCTCGCTGACTTTCTCCTSCAACTAAAGTATAGACCATTTTTCATTTCTGCTTGGTCCTTGTCCAGCTCTTGACAAGCTGGCTTCATCCACAGTCTTAGTTGTCCATTTTATTGTTCACTCCCTTGCACAGACACAGTCTCTTTCATGTCTCACCATCAGGCCTCATATATTTCTTCCATACCCTATTTCCATGTGTCAAAAGCAGCAATACTCAAGTAAGAAACAAYAATAGTATCTTCTTCCCAAGAAATCGAATCTGGTGTCTTCTTACAAGAATGGAACCAGCCTTCTAAAACTTYTCATTTTAAGAATTTAGGCACAGGAATTACTCTGCAATTAGTGCGATTGTTTTAAATCACGTACGAATTTTTAATACTAATTATTAATACTAATATTTTCCTTCTTTTTATCAATYATTTGAAAAATTCATCGAAGAGGAGAACCATGCATGGTGGTATAACACGTAGGACAAGAAAACCACTACACCYTTCGCTGTAGCAACATAAAAGAGGCCAGATTAGCAGTGCACTAGAACACTGCTTCACATTTTCAGAACAAGAATATTCTTAGCATCTGTGCCAAAACCAACACTTCCTTCTCCTCAGAAATGCAATAGATCTATAAAACGCCAAGGAACAAACCAGTAATCTTCAGACACATTGAATGAATTTACAGGAAAGGAAATGCACAGCCAGTTTTGAATTATTACCAATGAAATAAATTATAACACGTTATATATGTATAATTTAAACATGCCCAATTTCTTGGCAATGAACTGTTTGGGTTTTTTTTTCTCCTCGTAAACACAGCTAGTATCTAAAAATCATTTCCCACTAGCTTACAACAACTTTAAGTGGTAACGTGACTCAAACTAGTTGACTGTATCCCACTGAATCTGTGTTTCATAAGCACACAATGAAAGTGTCATTTCCCCCAGATCTCATCCAGGATCTGGGGGGAAAAAAAGAGATTAAAAAAAGCCCACAGGAGATTATTTTTCAGCCTGGGTGACTTTATATTGCTTGTTATGACATAAATGCTTCAGGTAAGTTGATCTCTGGGGGTTATAAGCAAGGAAAGCAACTGGGAGAAAAGTCACGAAATGGACCGTCCCTCATTATTCACGATCACACCACATTTTTAACTCGGGATGCTSCTGCGTTGGTGAACTTCACCGGTTTGCTGCCCGAGCATTAGAAACCTCTGTGCATCCCTTAGACAGTAGAGGTGRGAGGTCTACAACCCACACTGAGGCTTACCAGGGCCTCATGGACAAAYGCTGGTTTGGAGTAATTATCCCAGGCATCTCGCTCCCTACGGTGTCTGCAAAAACTGACCTGGGGCACAGAAGGACGTATCCTAGGGCTTCAGCATCGTGACTCTTCCATGAACTGCTATGCCTTTTGGTATCCATGCAACAACACACACCGACTTCTATTGGTATCTGGGATACATCAGCAGAGGCTGCAGTTTGCTGAGGATGCAGACACGGACACTGGCACACGGCGCTGGCTTCCCAGCTCCTGGTTTGAGAGGGAGGATCACTGGTGCACCCGACTGCAGCGGGCGGAGCTGGAGTGCAAAGCCTGGCTCCCATCGCTGCGGTTTGTTTCTTCAACACACCATCCTCTCCAGTGCCAGGCTGCCCTCCTGTGAAGTTTCCTGGGCATTCAGACCCAATTTCACTCGTGGCAAGTGCTATTTTACTTAGTTCAGCTGGCTACCGAACAGAAGTTGGGATCCAAATCGCTTTCTGTTGCCTGCCCTTGCTCTGCAGCCATGCAGGCAGAAAGCAAGGAGAAGAGCCCTGTCTTTTTCAGCAGAAAAGGTCAAGTAAAATGACAGTAATTTTAGTCTGCATCAACAAAGCTCTGGGTTGCAAACCCCCGGAATACAACCAGGGGTGACAAATCCCCAGACACGGGTTAATTTTCTGAGCTGAAGCTTCAAGCATTAAAGAAAAATTCTTAAGCCTGAAAAAGAGTCCCCATGCACCTCTAAGTCTTGTCAGCAATGGTTTAAGCTGAAAATGTAAATTATACGATCACAGTGAAAACATCAAGTTTCATGGTCTATCACAGTTATTCTAATTGTGCAAATTACCTAGTTAGCTTAGATCAATAAACATTAGAGATTGTCCATATTTTTCATGAATTATTTCTAGACTATAAACTACATGATTTGTTCGCACAGAGCAGTAATAGCTCAGGCTTAAAAGCCCAACCAGCATCTAAGGTTTCTGCACCATTCTTGGGCTTTTACTGGGCAACACATTAAAACATTCAGATCCAGAAAATACARAAAGGATTAAATAATACTGAAATGAGGATGGTCTGTCTACGTGATGAGGATTTGCTGAYGGTTTGGACAGTTGGTCAGAGTGAAGAAATACATCCTGCAATACTAATAAAAAAAGCACATTCTCAGGGGTGAGGGATGCAGGCTGATCTTTGGGAACAGAACTGGTTTTGCTCACAGAGTTTCAAATGCTAGGACAGCTGTATCACAGTCTAACTCTGYTCGACAAAACATCACTCTAATTTATATGAAACCAAAGCAGGAATCTGAGAAGAAAAAGGCAACACACCCCTTGCTGTTTACATCTTTTCGTGTAAAACTTCATTTTCACAAAGCCATCATTGACAAGGGATTCTGTATTAATACTCCGATCTGCCAAGTAACAAAGCGCTGTCACAATTTTATAGTATTATATAGAAGGGTATTATCCAACATACACTTAGTCAACCCTTTATCAATAGAAAACAGACAGCTAGTCATTATCTTCACATTTTTTTCTCATTTTACTTGCATGCAAGCTGACAGCATACCCTAGACTTCCATACAATRACGAAGCAACCTAGATCCTCATTTCTCCCTAACTTTTTCCCCASTTACACTGATCATCACAGCTGTTCAAAGCAGTGAGAGAACACAAAGGTAAATAAGACTTTCACTTTTCACAGAGACTTTATTTCCAAGTGCCCAAAAACCAGGTCACGGACAGAAGAAATTCATCCTATGCRGCAACCTTCTATAAAGCCTGCAAGCAACTCAAGTCTTAAATCAAACTTCCTAATAATGAGCCTCCACATGATGGACAGAGGTAGTTGCATTGTCCGTGCAAACCGTTGGTCCAAAACACTCTGTGGACTGCAAACATKCAAGGTTAAGTTGATTCACATTTCGTAATAGTTAAATCCAGAACAAAAAAGTGGGTAAAAAACAAACCCAAAAGAGAGGACACCCATGTGATTCTGGTCAGAGACAGTGAGAAGAAAAAACAGTCCATCTTCACACCATGCATCACCCTGATGTTCACAGTGAYCTTCCTACCTAGTTCCTACTGAACCATTTCCATCATACACCATTGTAGGAAACAGCACACTTTGGAGACCCACTGTAATTTTACATTTGCCCAAAAATACACTTGACGGTCTAGGGATTGTAGAGTTCAGCTAAGAGGGGATATAAATGACTTGATTTTGTTCTTTGCCTTGGATTTTGTTTTTGGGGCATAAAATAAAATAACCCCCCCGTCACTGTCTGCCTACCTTCCCTCCTGATGGTTTGTACTCGTATTTTCTTTCTCTTCCTTCTTCAGTTTTGCACATATTTTTAACATCAATATCTTTATGTGGCTTAAAACTAGACCTGACTGCTGGCTTCGCAGCAGCATTGGCAAAACTGAATTCTGTCGATTCAGGGGCACAGACAAAGCTGACCTGCCTCCTTCCCCGACACACACCTATGCCCTGGCTGCTCTCTCAGCAGGGGCGGCAGCGGCCAGCCTCGCTCGCCAGCAGCTGCCAGGGGCAAAGCCGACCAGAGCCACCRCTGCCTCTTACTAGAGACATTTTATTGTCACCAGCAAACTACCTCCTCTCTTTTCTTCTATGCACTGGCCCTGCCCAGACCTACTCAAATGAAAATCCCTCTGCCACGTTGTCATGATCCCCATCAGAAAAAGCACAGGATCAAGAATCCCCCTTATGTCAACTACAGAAGGAAACAAATGGACCCTTCAGAAATCACTTCTCTATATGGGACTGAATGGCAGCTAGTTGAGGCATTGCTACGGATCAGAAATATTTTTCTAGTCACTGTTACAGTTTGAATACAATGGGCAGAAATAAGTTCTGGAAGCCGRCTGTCTGCTGAAGTGTTTTTCTTAAAAATGCATCAGTGATTGACCCAAAGCATTACATGCACTCTATTTTTTTTTTAGTCGTCATCATTATGTTCTAAAAAAATAAACTAAAGTGAAAAATAAATCCAAATCCAGCATTGATTCAGGAGCATTTTTCAGAAATGTTACYGTTTCTTCATTTTTTAAATCTCGAAAAGTATCAGTATCCAAAATGAATAAAGGGCAGCTTTAAGTAGGTAAAAACATATAAAGAAAGATATAAATGTCCAAGTATTTTCCACTTTTAATAGGCAGGCCTGTGATAGGGCTCCAACACTGATGAAGACTTGGGAGCTCTTTGGTTTCCTCCTGGCTGTGCCTTAGGCCCACCGAGTGGTCACAAATAAGTTATCCCCTCTCCTCATGCTCAGTTTCCCCATTTAAATCAACAAATATTATAAGAAGGACTGGAAARTGTTTTGAAATCTGTAATGGAAAACACCACCTAAGGACAAGGCTATATTACCCAGGAGCAGTAAGAAAGCCAAGGAAGAGGATCTAGGAAGGAAGGACAACTGATCCAAGAGGTGGCTGAGATCCAGCAGAGTGGGATCAGTTGTCGGTGGGGCTTAGCACAGGGGGCTCAGGAGGAAACGAGATCTCCTGTGAGCTTTTCATCTGGGGCAAGTATCGGGGTGGTCATCGGAGAAGACAACTCTACACAAACCCAGCCAGCCCACRGAGCTCTGCCGCCTTGCCCGCGCTGACCTCCCAGGAGCCAGCTCTCATTCTCCTCATGGCAGATGAGGAAGCTGATGATTAACACTGTGAACAGGTGATTAGTGGCCACAAAACATCAGCGCATGAAGGCATCCCAGCCAGCATGCCTGACATGAAAGGTCAGCTAAGTGAGGAGAATTCCTGGTCATCCTTGAAGCAGCCTCAGAGTGAGAAGAGGTGAGACACCAACCTGGGACCTGTTGAGCATTAGGCCTTTATTTTCACACACACTGCGGTCTTCCTGCGGTTCATACGCAGCTCCTGTAGTGTGGCTGGCCCTCCGTGTCCTTACAAGATCTCTGCTCTCGGCCATGCCCCGTAGCGAAGGCTCAGATTGCAACCTCCTCCACAGTGAATTGTTGCTGCAGCTGAGGAGCTCGGTCTGGGCCAACTGCTAAGGCATCTGGGGCACAGTTTTGCTCTGGCAGATCACAGAGTATACGGCAGCACCCATGAACATCGGAATACATTTTATATTTTAGAAAYGTGTTATATTTAAAAATGTGTACAATCTTTTTCTCTATAAATAGTGATTCATTCCACATGCTCACACTTGGACCCTCACCAACAGCACAAATCAGAATGGTTTTGGGTGCCGAGACCTACATTTTCGGYAGTTGCTATTACTTTTGATATTTCAGCACAAGACACACAAGGACCAATTTTTYAAAAGAGCTCTTGCAGTTCCCATTAGTAGCAGGCAAATTTGTGGCTACCCATTCTGTCTGAAAACATGTGCTTTTAATGCTTTTGACTAGGTATCTAAAATATCCACTCAATCAGCCCRAAGTCTGGGGCAAATTGCCTACTTAATTAACCCAAATTCTGGAGCTGTCACAATTGTAGCCCCATCTGACAACACTGGTAGGATGAYGATAGAGTTGCCCGTGCTCAAGATCCACAAAAACTGAAAAGCTTTGGATGTAAATTTAGCAGCAACTGAAAACAGAGTTCCCTTTGTACTTATAACTCTTCCGTAATTTACAAAAGCATAAAGAAGGGGAAAAAAGGACTAGGATACCCATCGCAGTATTACAAGGGTTCAGCCTCAAAGTTCCCAATCAATTTAACCCTTGGAAAAAATAAGGAAGATAAGGTTTTCTGCCCAGAACTTCCTTTGTGGCTGTGGACAAGTCACTTGGGGCTTCACATCAAATGGGACTTGATATCTCAGCTCAGTATCTCAGCTTTCCACTCCTTTAAAGTGCACCCATAACTGAAATGGCCGGCTAACAGGTGTGTTGTGAGTAGCTCACTGTGCCTGTAAATACTTTGAGATGCCCTCCTGTAAAGTGCAATGATGTCAAAGTTCTTCCACTTCTGAGAGAAAGAGAAGCTGGAGGAGAAAAATCAACTTCATTTTTTTTCTTCATTAAGAATTATTACTGGCTTGTTTGCCCATTCAGATTCATAGTGGACTGAGTCCAGATGAGAATTTAAGGCTACAACTGAGTATCTCCAAGTCCAGCTCCTCAGGATCAGAAGTGCTTGCTCAGAACAGCACCCTCAGTAAGGCTCACAAGTAGCTGCTACCAAAGAGCACTACTGGAATAACTTTCTCTTCCCAGACAAGTCCTGAAATTGCTGTGCTGATAACCAATTAGTTTATTTACCAACACCTAAAGCTTGGTGTTGGTATTAGCATTCCATTTCATTTCAGGATTAAGATAAGGTTGCCCAGTTAAGGCAACTACAATTCCTCTGCACAGACACAGGTGAAGCTGCTGTTTCCTTGTCAATGAACAGGAAATCCCATAAAGCCAAGAGASATGAAAAAGAGCAGTCTGAGAAACATGCTCACTTCTGACCTATGACAATCATTTCACCGAGTGCCAAGGTCAACAAACAACAGGATCCTCCCTGTGACTGCTTTCATCTCATGGGGGGAGCTGGGTGGGAAATGGTTTTCCTGTGCTGTCGAAGTACATTTTCATGTCCTTGTGAAAAAACTTTGGATCTGTAATAGGATGAAATGCAAGCCTGACAATTTGTGCTCTGTTTCTGTAAAATGTATATAATGAGAGGAACTCCCACCCACCCGAGAGTAAACAGGCCCATGGACTATGTACTTGGCGCTGCAGATCAGCATTGGGATCTGACCCCAGTCTTCAACTGGCCCYGCTGAGCACCCTGACCATCGGGGCAAGAGGTTCCCGAGACCTTCTCTTTGCAGCTTGCCCTTCTCCTCCACACACCCTCTGCCGTGCTCCACAGACTCTGTGCTGAACTGACTCGCCTCTTCCTAGGAACACTGGTAGATCTCTTTACTGCAAGTTTCATYCTCGACAAGGCATCGCTATTCAAGAAACAACAAAAGCTTTTGCCACCTAACTAGGTTGCTTTTAAGTGTTATCTTCCCAATATGCCGATCATGCTTCCACTTGAGGACTTGGCTGTTTCCCAGTACCGTGGCTGGTACTGAACTACCCAAGAACACACCCACCCCTCCCCCCCAAAAAAAGCAAACTAAAAAAAGTGCACAGCTCTGCTGCCCTTTGATAAGCTGTAGATCAGAAAGTAGAAGTGATAGCCTTTGCACATGATGTCTGATAACCCCCAAAAGCACTGAACTCCAGGCAATGAATGGGGAGAGAGCACGTTAATYAAGTCCCACCAGGCGTGGGAAAATCACAGAAGAGGAAGGAAGATGAACAAGGACAGTATGCATTCCTCCTTTTCCACATACCTATACTGTCTATACTGTCTTCCGAAGCCCCTCTTGCTATCACTGTTTGTTCACATTTACTAACCATGATGAATAACAAACACACTTTAGAAAATTTATCTAAATGACTGAAAAGCTGGAACTGAGGAGGAGAAGGGCCTGGTGGGTGTCCACAGGCAGCTAACGCCTGCTTTGCCATCTACCACTCATAGTTATGGGACAYGATTAAAGCCCTGATCCTCCTGTCCAAAATACTTCAACACCCACTCACCCGCAGCTGATGGCAAACTCTAGCAAGAGAGCTTTGCTACTAAAGAAAGTTCCAATGGGGCATGAAAATCTGATTCTTCCTCTCTTTATAGGCACACTAATCCATCTGCTATGAGCATACATTTGCCCAGTCGAGGAGGACTTTGAGTTTTATGGTTAGGCCTCAGTCTTGCACYTAACCCAATGCGAAAGTGCCACTAGGACCTTGGTCTGTTTAAGTACTTCAGTATATATTTACCTTCCCAAGAGTAAAATCTTTCGTTTAAAGTAAATCTTAAAAAAAMCCCCACAGGACGTTGGCTGTGGTCCACACTGACTATTGTATTATGCATATATTTTATCTCTTCTAATACTCTGTGACTTTCAGGAAAAATCTTTTGTTTCAGTTTTCTACATCAAACCACGTTCACCGTATCAGTCCACCTGAAGGCCCCACAGTGATTTACTAGTGGGGACCTCCCCTGTGCCCAGCCGACAGCCCCTCTGAACCCTGCAGGGGCACAGCAGGGATCAGAGGGCAGGATCTAAGCCCTGGCAGGCTGGCATGGCTGAGGAAAAAAAAAAAAAAAAGGAGCAAACAGGCAAGTAACTTCTCACAGCTGCTCTTGTGTGGCTCACTGGGGATCTGAATGCACTATTGATTGCTTAGCACTAAAACAGATTTGTAGCCCCTGCGTGTGCAAGACAAGGATCTCCTTCAACTCTAATCTCTAGCAGCTGTCAAAGACTTAAATGGCTTGTAGTTGGCTGGCACGCCAAGATCAGCGAAGATTTTAGGACTACTTGCCTAAGGGGCAACCCATCTGACCTGGAACCGCTGGAAGTCATCCTCCTGGACGGGGCCTCTCAAACTTTGCAACGTACTAAGCATTCAGACCATACCTGCGCAGCAGACTAGAGAAAACAAATGACTGCACCCCCAAGAATCCATGCCACCCAGAAACCTACCTGCCCCTGTGGTTTCTTGTCGAGGATATACTCTCCCAACATTTTCAACAGGGCTGAAAGGAAGATATACTCTCCCAACATTTTCAACAGGGCTGAAAGGGCAGTAGGACTGCTCTTCTGTAAAACCTCCCGGAGGCACTACTACCAGTGTGTCATCACAAGTCCAGTGCTCTTAAAATGGTGATAACTAGAATTTACTTGGCAATATTGAGGTAGCATCACCATAACTTACATCTTCAGATAACTGTCTCTTCTTGCTCCTGATTTAAAACCTTGGTTTCAGTTAGGAAAAAATTCAAGGGTGACTTTTTTTTCTTTTAGCTAAATCTAGAAATCCAGTCGAATTACTGTCCATTAGCATTCTGCCGAGGGAAGAAAGGCACCACAGCTATCATTAATCAAGATACGGGCCCCCTCCCAGGCAAAACACCCTCACAATAGACTTCTGCACATAAGAGTTTGGACACATTTTTATACAGGAAGTTTAACAAAAGCTTTTAACCGGTCCATCTGTTTCCTTACATCTGTTTCCCAACGCCTACCTTGATATAAATCTAATGTGCTGGCTGCTGGGTGAAACCTTCAACAGGATGGTGAAATTTATTGGAAGTGGTCAAATTTCTCTTTCATGATGTTTGGCAGGAGAAGAAATCATCCAAGATTTTCAYTAGGATGGTATGACTGAAAAGTCATAATGGCAACATAATGGCGCTTTTCTGAAAATGTACCTGTTATTACTAAAACTATTCTTTGAAACACCCGTGAGGAAAAAAAAAAAGGGGRAAAAGAAAGTTTGTTGCACTGTCTCCTATTTAACAAAACATTCCCACATCAATAGCAATAAGCAAATTAAGAATAAAGTTCAGCCTTCGGAATTAAAGTCTACAACAGGATTTGCTTATTTTTTTAAATGGATACAAAGGAAACAGGCACTGAGGAAAAACATGCATGCAGTGACATTTTCGCAGGAAACTTCAAACCTCGCTGGAGTTAAGTTAGATTCTACATCCTATTACTGTGGGAAGAGAACCACTCTGTTTTTCAGTAACTAAAACACACCAGGTTATCCTAACATGCCTCCAAATAGCATTCCCCAGTAGTTTGTACTACTTTCAAAAACTTGCAAACAGCTAGGGCTGCGTTATCGGGGGGGAGGGAGGGGATTCCAGTCACACGCTATTTATTTATTTTCAATAGTCTGCTTACACATAAAATGTCCCGGAGCCAAAAGCAACCAGATGGGTGGGTTACTAGCCGCGCTGCTGGGCGAGGTGCCAGAGCTCCCGTCCTTCCCCCCCCCCTTCTTTTTTTTCCCCTTCGTACTTATTTATTTATTAACGGGGCAAAAAGGAGCCCCCCGCCCCTCGGGGCTGCAGAGCAGTGCGGCCGCCGCCACCCCCGCGGCGGTCTGAGGGAACAGGCGGGCGGCGGCAGCGCCCCGGGGAGCACGGGCTGCCCCCCGCCGCCGCCCCGGCCGCGCTCCCCGCT
>JASVER010000084.1:1016794-1068986 GCA_030449065.1 Oceanodroma leucorhoa | reverse complement strand
AAAAAAAAAAAAGAAGAAAGAAAAAACACCCTTTATTATACGGAGATTGGGAACGACGGCGCTTAATTGGCGAGCCTTCTCGGACTGCTAATGGCCCAAGCCCCCGCCTAAGCCCTGCCCTTCTCCGAAGTCCAAAATGTTGGTCCAGACATAAAATTATTCCCACCCCTTCTCTGAAGGCACAGGGAAAACGTGTGACAGCCGCAGGGAGCRATCCCATCGCCCTGCTCGGAGGCGCTTCTCCGCTGGGAGCGGTTTTCAGGGCTTTGCCACCAGCACGAGTGGGCAGGGAATGCCTGGGCAGGGCAGCCCGCGGGGTCGTTACGAGCCCTTGTTTTGCTGTGACAGAGGTCTGAAAAAGTGCCCAACCCTTCCCTCTCTCGCAGGTGCATAATCAAGGACAGGACCACTTTTAATTTCGAAAGAAAGGAGTCTAAGACAGCAGCATCCAGACAGAACCCTGCCGTAGCAAGTGACAAGATGGGACATAATCAATTGGATAAATTAATGGGGAAGATGGGGAGAAATAGAGATTGTGCATAGCACAAGGGCAAAAGGAACAAAGGTCTTATTTTGGTTTTCTTAATGCATAACCATAAYGTAAGCAGTGATACAAGCTTAATCCTAGAGCAAACAGGTAACTTACCAATGATGCAACAACAACAACAAAAAAAAGGCAGCTCAGGTCCCTGATAGCTATTACTAGACACCAGCAGGGAGATTCATATGCATCATATGAGGACACTCAAGGCTCATCTAAAGAACATGCAACAGAACATCTATTAGCAAGACATAGGGTGAAATTACTACATTTTTGAGTGGCCTGGAAGTCCTAGAGGGGTTGGCTGAAGAGATTTCTGACCTGCTGGTCTTTGTATGTGTTGTCACTGTGGTGATGTTTCAGGAGATGGAGAACAGTGTTAGTCTGGGACATGTTCTCAGGAAGCAAATGGAGTACCACAGGTAGCTGCAGTCTGGGTACCCTGACATCAGCTATAAGCAGAGAGAGGTGGTCATCAGCCAATACAATCTGAATAGAGAAGAATACAACTAATGCTAGTCTTCATGTTTTTTATAGAAAATAGGTCTTGATAAACAGGTCTTTTATTTCCTTGTTTTATATGATTACACATTAAATTGCCAGAGGTTCGGGCTTTAGTATAATAGACTTCCGCTAGGTACTTGATTTAGTAAGATGGAAAAAAGTGAGCACAACACAAAATTAATAAAGCACAAATAGATGAAGAACTAAGTGAAAAGAAGATCAATTGTCCAAGGAGTGCTAGCATTTAATGAAGGTGTTTCTGTTGGGCGGCTGTGAGGAGGCTCTTCAGTGTTTTCATCAGCAATATAGAGAAGTATTATTTCAAACAGCTTTAAAAGACTAAATAAATAACCACTGGCAGCCATTTTAGACAGAGTAAATATTATCAGAGTGATAATGAGGACAAGGCAGTCACAGAGTTATCTGGATTATTTAATAAACTCAGCTCTTTCAAACAAGTAATTTTTAATAGGGTCAAAAGAAGAAAAAAGTCAGACTTGCAGGACAGAGCAACGCAGCCTACAGGGCCAAGGAAGGTATGTTAGAAAGCTGCTCCATGTAGGGGCTTGGAGAAATTCAACATGATCTCCTAGTGAGCTAGTGCAGGTACAGAAGGAAGCTGATATTCACATATGGATGTGCAAATAGGAAAGGGGTAGGTAAAAATCCCATTACATCATTGTGCTTTTTGTCAGACAAAAAGTGGTGTCCCATGTCCAGCGTTGTTGTCTGCTCCTTAAAAAACAATGTTGAATGATGGGAGACAGCTCAAGAGAGATCCACAAGATGAGATGGAAAGTGAAGAAAGTGCTTTCCAACAGAAGGCTTGACTAGTGTGGATGCGCTCAGGAAAGACTGGCACGTTGCATTTTAACCTAAAAGTGCCTTTGTGAGGAGAAAATAGCAATGCAGCACTCCTGGAAGTCCAAACACTGAAGGCAAGGCTCTTTGCCTGACACCTCCAAATCCGGACGCCGTACAAAGCACCGAGTTGAAGACAAGTGAGTGGGGCGAGCACAGAGAYACCAGGCTCAATTACGCAGCAGTAGCTGAGTGGAAGGTAGGTGGCCTAATGGTCCCTTCTTCCCSCCGAGGAAAAGCTTTCAGAAGCGTGGCTTGTTGAACAACCAACTCCTGTCACTTATTTCTCAGGAGAGTTTTTTGCAATGATTTCCCACTTTTATKTTTCTTACCTGGAAAAATTATTTTAAAAGGTTTTGTTTTGAGAAACTCAAGTTACCTCTTTGGAGTCACTCTTAAACAGGAAGATAAAAGCATTCCTGTCTGCCTCTGGTGAATCTCATTAATTTTATCAAAGGAATTTGTGTTGCCCTGCRATGTAAAAGCCCAATTTACAATGCAAAAGTATATATCATCTGCCTGCAATGGTTCCTGTGAAGGTAATAAACTCCTCAAGGCTGATTCGTAAGCCAATAAAATGGGCATAGTTATCACATCCTCCAGTGCAGGTGAACTAGTTGCCAATTTCTTTGGGTTTGGTTGTTGTTGGTTTTTTGGTTTTGTTTTGTTTTTCCCCCATAAATTAACTGATGATGGTGACTTTCTTTTATATGTTTTCTTTGCAGCCACCTCATTTTTAAGGGTCCTGTCTTCATWCCTCAGCAATGCTTAGTGGTATACTGCAGAATATGATGACTGCTTTAGAAAGTAGGGGATGTCAGCTCTAGTTTAGGAGAGATAAATGTTAATTTATAGCACTAACAGATTGTAGGCATCATATTACATAGAATAAGAAAATGAAGCTTCTATTATAAAAGTTTACTCAAAAGAGCAACTTGTAAACAATAAATCATTTACTTGAATTAAAAAATTTAAAGGCCTTATTAAGGAGATTTTTATTCATGATGGACAAGATACTGGGAACATCSAGTACTATCACCATAGATTCTTTATTCAGCTTTTGTAAAGTGGGCAAAAATAAATAGTTTCTCTTTATCCTGAACAGGGAATATTAGTTGAATACATAAAATAGTACTGGTCCATACAACAAYTATGTCTCTTTCGGCTTTATCTGCTGCCTAAAGATGTAAAGGGGCAATGCATACATCTCAGACTACTCACAGTCATTAATGATTATCAAATTAGAAAAAAGTAGCACTTTTCTGCTTAGATCCTGATTTTTAAGCCATTTGATTTAAGAATTCAGCTTATGATTCACCAATGGGAGGGAATGAACCCTGAATCCTCAACACTGTATGAAAAGACATCTACCAATGTGACCTATAAGAGAAACTGGACTGTTGAAAGCAAAGATATATTACATTTCTTCAATGTAGAGTTATATTTATGTAATTGCTTCCACACAGAAGGGATTCTAGCATCCTACTGACATTCCCATATGAGCATCCACACAAAATACCTACATTTAGTATTCAGTTGTCTGGGGACTTTTAGTCTGCAGTATGATAGAGATATTTTAATCTGTGCATTAATTTCTTGCCATGTTGGTAGTTGGCGTTTAGGACAGTTAAAAGTTTAAGGATACGATAATGTTTGATAATAACTGATTCTAGCAGAGATTTGAGATTGCAATTATATAGATAAAATACATTTTTATTGGGTATACTTTTTTTTTTTTTTAGGATTTAGATGA
This sequence comes from Oceanodroma leucorhoa, assembly GCA_030449065.1. Lineage (NCBI taxonomy): Eukaryota > Metazoa > Chordata > Aves > Procellariiformes > Oceanodroma > Oceanodroma leucorhoa. Next base: position 1,065,327 of record JASVER010000084.1, on the reverse strand, counting down.
CTTTATCTATGATGTGTTTGGATATATATTCCACTTTGCYTTTAAACAACTAATAGGATGAGACACAGACAGCCCAGCATTTCGTAGTTATTATAGTCTTCTGGGGGTTCTGGAAATCMACAATTACTAGTAAAGCAAAAATGGCCTGGGAAGATAAAAGTGAGAATTTCAGGATTCAAATTTCCACAATCATTTTAGCCAGGGCTAATCTTGTACTGAAGGAAATGCTGCAACAAGATGCTAAAACATTATTATGTCTTCTATCAGGTGGGGAAGCTGAGGCTCAGCTGATGGGTAGAACAGGTGCCGGTGCATTGTGCCAGACTGTTCTGGCACAACATCTGCATCAGTGAARTTCCTGGACCCAGTGTCCCAGTTAGATTTCAGTGCCAGTAGTAATACTGTGGTTATCTGATTGCCTCATGCTGCGTGCACAATTCTTCCCTTGTCCCAAGTTATAATGTTGGGTACTGAGTGAATACTGTTAAATGGATACTCTGCTCTCACTCAAGAAATGAAATCTTCCACCAGAAGAGGAAGAATGGCTTCTTCGCGAACTTCAGACATGTTTGTAAAACAAGAATATTGCATTTGTATAAATGTCTAGCATGAGATCTCGTCATGGAAGAGAATGTAAAACTTCAAAATTGTTCCCAAGGGAGAAAGAAACAATACACACAATAATCTATCTCACACATCAAAGAGCAAATTCCCTCCTATCAATAAAGCTTCAAAGACAGCTGTATTTCAGTGTGTTTACTATACTGGGATGACTGATGGCAATAGATGACCTACAACTTGTAGGATGCTGTTGCCCAGTCTTYAGAGTTCTCTAAAGAGGCATTTTAGAAAGGTGAATTTGTACTACTCTTCCTTCAGTCACCAAAACCAATTTATTGCACTAAATAGAACAGAAGCTATAGGAGAGACTATCACATTTAATCCCAGGATTCATAATGCAGGACTGGCAAACACGTTCAACCTTGTAACAGGAAAAAAAATATTAGCTGGGTGCTTATCAAGATAAAGCAAGAGGATGGCACTGAGGCCAGAACAGAAATGATCCAGACAAGTAATTTCTCGTGTGGTCCTCCCATCCCTCCACATCCCACTCACAGCTCCTGTCGGTTTGCTGAGCTGCTGGAAGATGAGCAGCATCGTGTCCCGCAGGCTGCAGAGCTGTACGATTCAATGAACAAAGCAAAGGATATGACATGAGCAAAGATGAGCAAGAAGCTAAGTAATTTTTTTAGTCATGGGTCATACTAAAGTTTATAACAATGGCATTGAATTTGTACCTGCCCGTAGAGAACTTGCAGTTACAAAGGGGAGGAGTTTGGGGAGGGCACCACCAAAATCAGTTTGTTTGCTTAAGACTAGAACATCAGCTGTGGTTGAGTGAAAAACTAATTCTGTTTTCTGGGAAAATGAATGCAGTTCTTAAACAGGCACTGTCAAAATAAAATCACAAGTCATATTCACTAATTATACTGGGATTGTATTGGGAATTTGGGCCGTTTCCTTTTAAGAGCCAGGGACTTCTGTAATAAGCCTGGATTATACTCTCATTTGGAAATATTTTAAAATATATTTATGTGTCCTTTTTTATTTTTAATGGCTTAGCAATGCTATGTTCTTGCCAGTGTCACCTCCCATTTCTAATGCACAAGTACAGCACAAAAAAAAGGAATTTGAAGTTTCTTTTAAAAAAGAGGCTGTTGTCTTTGCAAGTGATTATCACAAGTCTATGGCTTACCCTGTCCTCCCTCAAAAACCCACTGTACATACTTTCTAYACAGTAAAATGAAAAGCATCTATACAGAATAATCAACTGAGAGAAGCTTCTGTAGTTCAGTTTCTCAATTTGGAAGCTAGGGGTTCAAAGCCTTGGACTGGAGCACTTAATGTGCAAATGAGGGCTATTCTGGTTAAAACAAATAGCAGACATTTCTTGGATGAGATTTGCTTGTTCAGATTAAGAMTGCACTGGGAGACAGGTAGCAAGGCCCTTACCTATGAAAGATCTGAGGGGCTCAGAGCTSTTTAGTATTCAGGTGACCTCAACTCCTGCTTCAGTGTCTGTTCTTATTTATCCTTAGCAGCTCTCTCACAGCTGGGCAAACTCACTCATGGCAATTTGGCACAGGTGGGTTTTCTTTCCGCTCACAAATTATCTGCAAATAGGTTATGCACTTGCAAACTTGTTTGCTACTCTAAATTATTCACCATAACAGTTTGTAAGCAAATTTCRGATACTGGGAAGCAGGTAAGCAATTCAAGGCAACAGCAGTTCAATAATTTATTATCCAGGCTGTGTGCTAGGTGCCCTCAGCCGTGGGGCTCTGTTTGTGCTCTCTGACTTGGTGGTGCTATCTGCACCTAGAGGAAACTTTCACAATAGCTGCATCAACAGGGTTTTAAATGGTTAGTGATGAATGCTTATAGATCTACTCATGTGGTTTTAACATCTGACCTGTGACTTTTGTTGTACCCTTTAACTTATGTTACTCTTGCCTATATTAAGTAACTGCTTGGCAAGTTGTTCTAGGAAAGACTTCTACAGACCTGAATATTGGAAGTATGTTGAAAAATCCCTGTTTTCATTTTAATAACAGTTTGCAGTTTCTGTGGTACTGTACTCACTGAGCTTTTAAAGCAATTTACATAATGTGAGTGGTTGAGAGGCAGAAAACAGAAAGAAAATGGTCCCAACACAAACATTTTGGGAGTCACGGAGAGCAGATCTACTCATCCCCTACGTGTGCTCCTCAGCTTCAGAAACTGCCCTGCTCCCCCACTGCGCTTTCTTCTAACATTTCAATTTCTACACGCTCCTTCTTCACCCCAGTTCTTTTCTACAATATCTTTCAAAAGCATTTTCCTTCCCTAATGATCCTTAAAGGCAAATTCTAAAAGTTTATATCCCTCTGAGTTCTTTGACTTTTCTCCATCCCACGCTTGTTGCTAATGTTTGTTTACTTCACTTGCAAATATCTGGAGTCAGTTCTCTTGCTTTGCTTCAGCAAGCCTGGCCTATGCAAGAACCTTTCTTTTCTCACAGACCCAGAGTATTTGARTAGTTATTTGGGGTATTATTACTTTCACATCTACTTTTTTAAAAGTTATCATCTGCCTAAAGACTTACGACATAAGTAGCAGAAGCGGCATAATCCAGGTTTTGGAGAACTTCTTGTGCAAGATTATGAAAGGTGAGCAAATGAAAGACTCAGACCCTGAGTAATCAGACCCTTCTGATACTAACAGTGTTGGGCTTTTTTAATTTGAATTTACTGAAAATTAATAWGCTATAAGAAAAGTGTGTCCTTTAGGGCAAGGATATTGTCTTCTTTTAAGAAGAGCTAAGCACTGTGCAGTTAATACTGGAAAAAGCTACCTTCTGTCTTTGGTTAAAGCAGAGGGGAACTGACATACTGGATCACACTGTGTCCCTAACCCTAGATCAGATATGCTTGAAAAAAGCTGAAGAACCCCCGAGTAGATGGCATGATATATTATTTGAAGTCTGTAAGGTCCCTCATACTTAATTTAAATGCTACAGTCCTGGTTTAAATTTTAAATTTTCAAAAACTCTTTTACATTTTTGTTATTGTTAATAATAAGAACTCTTGATATTAGTGTTGTTCATACGTGATCATTTCCTCTGTGCCTCGTACTGACTCCTTGATCCCAGCACCTCCTCTTACTTTGCGTTTCGCTGTGCAGTGGCAGCGCTGTGACAGTACAGCATTTCCTTTCCAGGCAGAAAATAACCATCAGAAATTTTCCAATCAAGTGTGTGTTTGTCACCAGATATCCATTTTGTCCAGGGTTCCAGATTTATGATGAAAGACAAAAAGGACTACATTAAAAATTATAAATAGCATCCTGCCTGTCCTAGTTCAAGCCACTAGGGAAGAAGAAAGCGATGGTGTAAAAATGACATGCCAGAGTGTAGGGTTCCTCAAGAGTCAGGTTTCTGCCAGGTTTTCAAAGGCTTTAGCCACTGCAAGTTCRTATCAGTAGTTACAATAAACAGAGTGGACTGGCCCCTTTACTGATACAAGCTGGCACGTCCCCAGCAGAGAAAATGAAGTAGTGCTGCTAAAAGCAGCTGGAGGTCCGCTCTTACTGCAGGACACTACCCTTCCTCCTCCACCTCTTCTCTCAAGGCCTGCTGCGCCTTTCATGGCGTTCACCGTAGCGGTGGTCACTGTACTGGAGCCCCCTAATTCAGCATTTCAAGGAAAGGCTCCTACCGGCTGGACCGGCTCCCCTTAGGCATTTTTTGTCTCTCCCATCTGGGCTTAATGGCAGCCTCCGGATGCCTCCTGGCTGCTGCTGCTCCGGCAAAGCCCAATTATCTGGGAGAACCTGTGCTCTCCAGCCTGTCCAGCAGTGCCTCCTCACTTCAGAGAAGTCAGCCATGATACTACTCCAGCTGCACTAACCATTTTCCTTAGGAAAACACAGCTTTCTGCTCTTCAGGGCATGTGTGGTGGTTACAGGCTGCAGCTTTCCCTCTACAGCTCCAAGCTCCTTAATGAATCACTGCTTTTTGGCACCGAGGCAAAATAAACACATCATTTTGGATGCCTTTGCCAAATGTACATACACTTAGAGCAGGATTTGAATGACAGAAAGCGAAAGGTTTAATGAAATGTGCAGGCCGCGTAGCTAAAGGTTGCAAAAAAGCCAGAAAATGTGAATCTGAAGGTCACAACAGTCCCGTTAGCCCAATAGTTGTTCACACTTTGTATATTTTCTAGAACACACGGAGAGGGATTACCACTAGTGTGGCAGCTACAGCTCTCACCAGGAAAAGCCAGTAATAGAAAGCAGCATAGGGGTGCAGGACCGCTCATCAGCATGACTGTTACATGCCTACCTCTTTTTTTCCTCTTCTGTTTATTAACCAATTCAGTGTAACTACACATAGCACAGCAGATTTTTACACGGATGCTTCCTAGCCTATGTAAAGGGGGAAGGACATCAACAAAAAATTTGGCAGGCATACTGAATGAAGTTTCTCAGTTGCTGGAGTCAGTCATGTGTACATACCCTGTCATGCACTTTGGCTCTTTCAAAGTGCCTGAGTCTGTCCGTGGCTTCAACACATCCACTTGCTCTTGCTGACTTGAGTGAGAATTGAGGAGAAGTTTTGCAAGTGTTTGGCACAACTGTTCCTCTAGTTCCTCTCCATTCAATCAGATTTTATAATGAATTTAATATATTGCTGGACTATAATTAGCCCTGAAGGACAGAAGACCACGGGGGACCGGCTCTTTCCTCTTTAAATGGGCAGCCGTAAAGATACTACCTTAAATGATATCTTGAATGCCAGCAAAGTTTAAAACCTGGACCGGTGCCCAATTAACTGCCAAAAATCAGAATAATCTCTGCCTTTGGCAAATCAAAGTCATTCCCTACGAAGCTGGTTTACTACAGAAATCTCTAGACCAAAATACGAGTTTCAGTCTTCAATTTCATTTCCCCGCATGTTTCTACTACTATAAAAATGTGGACCTTTTTTTTACCCTACTGGGAAAATGCATTTTTTCCACTCTCCCATGACTCAAAAACATCTGAAAGATTCTTCCTCCAAGCTTAAGAAAAAGAGGGGGGAAAAACTTCACCTTTTGGCAAAGATACAAGATGGAAATTTTTGACTCAAAAGAGGATTTTCAAAATATAATAAAATATAAGAAGCATGTGAAGACAAGGGGTTATAATGGAAACTATTTTCATAGCCAGCTCTAAAGTAAGCACTGCTGTTCCAGAGACACATGGTACTGATGCAAACATTGGTTTGAGGCCAAAACCCCTAGCATGCTAGTGGAATCCGGAAGCACTACAATATTAAATACACCTCAAAATATATGTCAGACATCTCCCTGTGTCTGTTCCACTTACTCTGCACAGCACGACACTGTACGCTTAATTCATCAGCGTCTGCAGAGTAACAGAATAAGGGACTGGTGGCAGAGGTGCTCTCCTTTTCTTGGGCTGCGTTCTTTCCTGCACCACACGATCCCCGAATGGTCTTCTGCAAGACCGGGCTTGTTATTCCCATTTTGCAAATATTGAGCCAATATCCACTTTCCATCTGTAGCACTTATACAGCATCTATTATCACAGCGTGTGAGCACCCCTCAGTGGTCCTAGGGAAATGTCATTATCCCCAAGGTAGGAATTCCACATTTCATCTGGATTGATGGGGGGAGGGAGGATGCTACAAAAGAGTGAGGGCGTCCTGCTCAGCTGCACTCTCCTCGTTGGCAGACTCTTCCTGCTATCTTCAGGCTGCTGCTTCCAGTTGCTCCAAGGCAGCTGGCCTGGCCCTGGGCAGTTTTCTCCTGCCACAGTCATAGAAAACCCCCTTTTTGCACCTACCACGATTACAGCTATGGTGCTTGGCCTGCACCTTTGCCRATTCATTAGAAAAGCCCGCAACCAGTTAAAAATGTCCTAATCAAGGGCGTAAAATGAATCTTCTGCTTCTGCGCAGCCTGATTTTCCTGTGGATTTGTGGCTTTTTCTCACAGTTCTTGCCTTGCAATAAAATGCAAACACCAACTGAAAGTTTCCCCAGGAGCGGGGCTGGTGGAGCATCCTCCTCTGCCACTTGAAATTCTCCAGAGGTTTAACAGGGGAGCGACGTCCCCTCCCTGCCGGCTCTGTCGGGGTCGGTCTGGCTGCAGATACACACGAGCACTTGCAGAGCACTGACTCAGGCTGGTTCTCCTCTGCCATGTCTGGTGCCAGCTCCCCACAGGGCTCAAGAGCTGTCATTAGAGGCCACCGTACTAGAGCATTTATCATACAAGCCCATTTCCCTCGGGAAGACAGACCAAAACCTACAGCTTTGTGCCTCCAAGCATGTGTGTGTGGCTGCACCTACCTGCTGCCTCTGAGAAGGACCCGGGCTCGGCCAGGAACGACCGGCTGCTCCCTGGCTCTGCGGGGGGACGGACAGCGGCTGTTCCCTGAGTCACCAGGGAGTGGGGACAAAAGAGAAAATGTCACCCCTTGGGTCTCTGTGCACTGGGACCAGCACCTTTTTCGTCCTCAAAAATGTACCGCAGGGGCGGCGCGGGACAGATCAGCCTTGCAGTGCTCACCCAAGCTGCAGCTCCTCGTAAGGGCGATGGGTCAAAGGGATGGTGGGGTCTGCGGGGCTCACAAACAGCAGACATGGGCAAGCAAGCGGGGCTGGCAAAGCACACAACCTGCTCTACTGGGGAAGAACAGCCAGCCAAGAGGGTCGCACAGCCTCGTGAACACAGATGGGTTCAGTGGATGTTGACTTTGGTGGCTGGGCCCTGTGCTTTAGATGTAATGTCAAAAAGGTGTGACTGGTTTAAAGATACAAGTAGATGCAATTTCATGCTTATATGCACACCAACCACCTCCCTCCCTCCCCAGCAGTTGTTTGGGGGTTTTGTTTTGAACCTTCAGAATCAGCCACTGTCTGTCATTCTCCAAACTGGATGTAGCTTTCTTCTTAATAGGTTTTACATACCATTCTTTTCTAAAGCCATCCTTGATGTTGGGAAACATATCATCCCTGTTTAACTTCCGTATGACCGAGTGCATTGCGGTGGATGGGGAGGGTTATAAAGGGTCGGATTTTGCATCCTTGCCAGCGTGCTGTAGGGGAATTCTGATCTAGTAACCTGCTAACATCTCCCTGGAGAAGGCTGCTTTTAATGAGGCAGAAAGCCTGGCAAGCTTTGCCTCAAGCTCCTCCAGTACGCATGGCATTTGGTCTCTACATGGCAGTTGTTTTAATCAAGTGCCAATCTGTGGGTCTCATTTTGCTTTTTAAATTTTCGTGCGTCATTCGTTTGCTTGCTGGTGGCCAGGGGAACCAGCGTGCTTTAATCACACTAGTCCTGGGGTTTTTTTGGTGCTGATCCAGATCGTGTTTAGTTCAGGTGCATTCAGTTACAAAACCCACACATAAGGAAACTAAAACAATTATATGAACTAAAGCAGGAATGCCATATGRTTCTTGTGAAAAGTGCCTTTACCAAGACTAAACATCAATATTACACTTTATTCTAACTACCTGCTTAATACAGCAGATCATTAATGCAGCACATTTAGTTAGTTAAAGTGAACAAATTTCATTAAATTAAAATTCAGCAGCATTAAAGCCAGATGGGCTGCAGCGGGGAAAAATGCAGGGACTTTTAAAGCTAATGTAAATGTAATATTATTGTTTTCAGCTACAATCCAATTAAACTGGGCTGACAGAAGCTTTCACAGAAATGCCCAGGAAGAGAACTTGTCTGTAAGGAAAATCCATTTAAAAGAAATAGTACTTCAGATATTTTCATGGTTCTGTGGCTCACTGAATTACATTCCTGTATAGAAGCCGCAAAGCTGACGTGGGAGAGCCAGTAATAAGACCTTTACTGGTATGTTACTTACTGGGAGAAAAATTACTTAATTTTACGATGCTTATTGTAAGTATTTGAGTGTAGAAAAAAAAACAACCCAAGAAGACCCATTCCCAAAGGTAGAAAATACACATTTCCAGAAACATGACCTGCCCGGGGAGCCCTCGCTGCCTCCTCCGCAGTGCCCGGCATCATCGGGAGCCAGGATGCAATGCCAAGCACCCTCTAAAACCCTGGGTTGGTGCAAGGAGCAGCCCCATGCCATGCAGGAGTGCATTCAGGGGCACTGCAGACTGCATCCACTGGGCTCTCTGGCTGCAGTGCAGATACCTTTGGTTGTGGGGTACAATCCACAAAATCCAGCTTGGCATTATGCTCCAGCATTTTCTGTAAAGTCACGTAGAGAACTGTGCTATCATCTGGTGTAGGACTTTCCTGTCACTGGGGTACGTAAATGCTGGCCTTCTTATTTGATAGGTCTTAATGGTGTTAAGAAAAAAAGAAAGATACTCTACATAAGACACCCAAACCTACTCCGTTTCTTTTTTTAAACAGTTACCCTTTCAAGAAAAGCTGAGACAGTTCCTTGCATGTTAGCTATGTATCACAGTAAATAGTTGTTTTCTTCCAAAAGAGTAAGCGAAAGTCTATATAGTCTCGCCTACACCCGTGATATACCAGGAGGGGGAGTGGTCTTAAGCACTCTCAAGCACAGATCCCACTCACTTAAACTCCTAAAATACAACGCAAGATGTCAGAGTCTTCGTTTTCCCATGAACTGCACAGTAAATATGAAATGCAACCTTGATTCACACATGGTGATAAAACCCAGTGCCTGTAAATTTATGAATGTAGCTGGCAGTCATTAAGTACATCATGCGGAGGTCAGGTTGATGGTCCCTTCTTTGTTTATTCCTCTTATTTAATGATCCATTGCTGGAGACATGCCGAAAACTTTCAGAATGTTTTACAACGTATTTATGAGACCGAGAAGTGTGTCCTGTGCTTTCCATCCCCATTATCCTGACATGCTGAACATAAATCAGAGTGCAGTATGCAGAATTAGCATTTGAGGAAAGCACAGAGCCACTTTTTTTTTTTTTTTTTTAAAACGTATACAGAGAAAATACTTGTTCCTTTCTGAAGTAGCCCTTAAGAAAGATAGCCTTTTGGTTAAGGGACAAAACAGGACCACCTTCATTTTGCGCAGCTGAATTCCACAAAAGCCAAATGTCTCAGCATGGAATATTACACCTGGATCCAGGCAGACTTCCATTCAATTCAAGACAAAGTGTGGTTAAAATCGCATTACATTGTCAGGGGTCAGATCCCTGCAGCTCAAGCTAATCCAAGTTAATTTTTTCAAAGGTACAGAGACTTAACCCTTGCTCAGCATGCTAACTCCTGGCCTCACAAGGCACGTCATCTCTATGACAAGGGCTGAATCAGTTTAAGTAAAATCATTTATAAGGTAAATGTATTTAGACTCATAGAATCATGGAATCATTTAGGTTGGAAAAGACCTTTAAGATCATCAAGTCCAACCATTAACCTACCACTGCCAAGTCCACCACTAAACCATGTCCTGAAGTACCACATCTATATGTCTTTTAAATACCTCCAGGGATGGTGACTCCACCACTTCCCTGGGCAGCCTGTTCCAATGCTTGACAACCCTTTCRGGGAAGGAATTTTTCCTAATATCCAATCTAAATCTCCSCTGGTGCAACTTGAGGCCATTTCCTCTCGTCCTATCACTTGTTACTTGGGAGAAGASATCAACACCCGCCTCTCTACAGCCTCCTTTCAGATAGTTGTAGAGAGCAATAAGGTCTCCCCTCAGCCTCCTCTTCTCCAGGCTAAACAACCCCAGCTCCCTCAGCCRCTCCTCATAAGACTTGTGCTCTAGACCTTCACCAGCCTCGTCGCCCTTCTCTGGACACGCTCCAGCACCTCAGTGTCCTTCTTGTAGTGAGGGGCCCAAAACTGAACACAGTATTCGAGGTGCGGCCTCACCAGTGCCGAGTACAGGGGCACGATCACCTCCCTACTCCTGCTGGCCACACTATTCCTGACACAGGCCAGGATGCTGTTGGCCTTCTTGGCCACCTGGGCACATTGCCGGCTCATACTCAGCTCATATTCATGCATATCCGTGTATAGATATGCTAAACTGATGCAAGGCAGTTGAATGTTGACCCAGGTAAAAAGGTACAAATTTTCTTGTGTGGCCAGCACCACTGAAAACATTCTCGGTGCACAGATGTTTGTGTTAAAACATCCTGTTAATCCCAGAGGTTTTTAGAAGTCTGAATAGGAGTTCCAGCAGAGAGACCTGATACAGTTCAAATCCATGGACTGGGAGAGGTAAAAAGAAAGGAAGACATATCAAAGAGATCTGTTTACCAATCTAATAGAAAGAAAATTAAATATCTGAATTTTAAGGTATTCTGTTATTAAACTAGGTGAAAAATCATGGTGCAGGCAGCCTATACAAATCTGGAATTTCCTTATCATATGATAAATACTAGGTGATTTTATAAATAATTTTCCCTGTCAAGTTGACTAAGCTAATATAAGGTAACTGGATCCACAATTCATGGAAGGAATTTTTTGTTTGTATAAGTTGTCTAGTAACATTGGTTAACTAATGGACCATAACACTGTATTAAGAAAAAATCATACCCTTTCTGAAGTTATTTTAGGCTGGTCTGTCTGTTAATTTTTACAYGAAACATAATTTGCAAGGGTCTTTCTGACTGCAAACCCTTCCAAGTGCCATGACATTATGTACCTCCCAGGTTAATGCTCACTAAAACCTGAGCCAGTCTAAAGGACAAAAGAAAACCCAGAATATGAGGAGTGTGACCTTCTCCGCAGACAGAACATTTACGTGCATATGTCATTAGTCTACTGCTAATAGCCTGGTATGAACTGCCAAAATGAGATACTGTTCAGCACCTCTTTGGTGCTGTTCCACTGAAGTCACTAAAATGTATCTATCTCCGTGACAATCAGTTTTATACCTAATGTATTACAAACTTCCTGGTGCAGTAAATAACTGGAATATTTCAGCACGTGTGCAGAGATGTGGCCACGTAGGAGCTCCAGTTCTCCCTATTTTCCCTGGCAAGGTACTTGATCAGCATTTGTATCAGCTCACGCACCACGTGAGGCCTCAGGCTCTGTGTTTTTCACATACATAAAAACTTATATCCCTGTTACAACTGCAATCAAGCCTTTTTGAAAGGTCTACTACCAATATCAGACTATGCCCTTTTAGAGAAGAAATTTATGTATATAATTGCCAAATCATAAAATAGCTGAAAAGAAAGTAAGCATCATGTGTCCTCAGGTATAAAATCAATTTCTTCCAGGAAGTTTCCAAGTTTTGAGGGTTACAGCAAAATTCCCTGTGCTCAGTCTTATCCAGTTTGCCTTCTTGTGCATTTTTGATCGGCCCTTAAAAAGCWGATACATTTTATTACATTAGAATTCAATCTAAGAAACCTGAACACATGTTCATGCTTCACTGCTCGCTGGTTATGAGGATAATCTGCAGGAAACAGCATAACAATAGGGCATTGATTGTGAATGTGAGCAAAAGGTTACAACAACAGCCTGCACCCAGACCTGACTTCTTGACTCYCATTCCCTTTGCTATGAAGAAAGCACATGTTGTATGTAGTAGCTATTTCCATTATAGTCCAAGTCTTTTCTGCCATTCGTTGCAGGCCAGAAGAGAACGAGGTATAGGAGAAGCACATTTATCCTGAAAACACCATGTAGCTGGAACAGTGTGCTTGATGGGAGGCGACCAGCTATGGTGTAAAGCAAATCTCAGGCTCCCCGTCATTGCAATATTTGAGTACCTCACAGTACCCAGCAAACAGATCTGCTACAGGCATAATCTAGGGGGTAACAAGAGAGCCGTGTGAGAAATTATTCCCTTTTACAGAAATGTGGTTGGATCCACAAACGCTTGGTTCCATAGTCCTCAACCTCCTCCTTCATTGCTGCCCAACCACACAGGCACCAGAATTACCCATACATTGAAGCTTTCATCCTTGGTACCTAAACGTCYGCTTAGGGGTACCACCACAGCTGTCTGCACCATAGCAATGCCCTGTTAACACTTACACTGTTGGATAAATGGTGTGCAGTCCCTTTCAAAGAGTCCTGGAGAGCAGCCTGAAGACGGCACTTTTTGAGGAGCCTGTGCCTTTTCAAGTGATACTGGGCTGTCAAAAGAATGCATGTTTGGGGAAAAAAGTTTACCCTCTCTCCTCGGGGTCTCCACTCCCGAGAGATGAGCCTAGACAACACAGTGCTGGGTAGCRAGGTAGCCTGTCATTTGTGTTACAGGGGCTCTCTTTCCAGACCAAATCCCACAGAAGACCAGCATTTAAATGGGGGGGACCCTCTCTGCCCACCCACGCAGTAGCTTGGGCAGGATGCAGAACAGTTTGGAGGGTCTTGACTCAATCCTCTTTTCTGCCTGAAGGGATTAATTCCTGCTTCTCCTACCTTCCAACRGCCAAACCAACCAGATCTGTTTGCTGGTATAGTACAAGTATTTGGGGACTTTTTTMCTGCCAGCTGGGATTAGGGGGAACCAGTGGTGATGCCTTTGCACAGAGAATAAAGCAGTGTTGGCACCTCTCTATAGCAYGGTGGCATGGGGCTAAGCTCTTGTTTCTAGTCCACCTTCAAAAAAAAAAAAGTGCTTCAGCATTTTGAATARGTATCGAGTAGGGCAGGTGAGTGCCCTAATCAGTAGGCTGCATCATCATACACATAGTCTATTTAAAGCCTAATGAACTGCTTGTTATTTTAGGCACCGGAGTTTGCAGACCCTGGCTGTGTGCTCCGACGACAGTGTTAAGGCTCACCACAACCTGTTCTGCTGCCTCCAGCTCTTTTGTCCCAGGGGGCCTCTCCTCGCGGGGGGTGCCCTGTGGTGTTGAATTCCCTGGTGCCACCCAAAAAAAGGCATCATAAACTTGAAGAAGGACAGGACTTAAAGGTTCCTCTTGATGTTTTCTGGAAAAATAAAATTTAAGAAAACTATCATCTCTCACCAAAGCGCAGAGGAGAAAACCACACCATCTGCATAAAGCAACGGTAATAAGACTGGAAAGCGGTTCCTTGCAGTATGAAAAGCAGCACCAGTAATTTGCCTCTTAAAAAGCCAGATTCAGCCAGTGAACCCTTCTTACTAGGCAAAACACCAAAGTGGTTTTTAACCACGGTCTTCACTGCAGCCCTGTATGAGTTCCAGCTACATTGTCAGGCTGACGGCGACACTGAGGAATGAGGATGGTGCCTGATTTCAGAGATGCTGGAATAACRCCAAAATCTGCCCTCCATTGGTGCAAGTGGAGATAAATGACTTAATTGGTTCTGGCTTACCCCCATCAGGCCCACTCGCTAGTACTTACCACATAAAAGAAACATGAGTTAATGCATTGTACAGGAACCCTGGCCGGTGCTGACTCGGGGATGATGAGAAAGAACTGAGCATCATGTGCACTGAAAAACAGTATAATGGGCATTATTTCAACAAGCTTTTCTCCTGCTGAGGAGGCAGTGCAGCCAAGGCTTGTGTGTGTCAGCGTTGCCGTACCGTAGTGTCCGACAGGCGGCAATTAAGGCAGATGCAGCTAGCTCCAGTGGAAGCAGAGCCTTTATTAAAACTGGAAGGAAGAATTCTGAGTGTTGATTAGGAAGCATCCTGCTAGAGGCTTTCTAATACCTGGGACCCCTGACTTCCAGCCTTTTTAGCAGTCTGTCTGCTTGAAGTTGTGCAATATTGTTTTTCCCTGGTGGTAGTCAATAGTTACCTTCCTTTTTCTAATCTGAAATACATTCAGAACCACCCATTGCCAGTATTTGCACGTAATATATGTATATACACACATGTAATATGTATATACATATACATATTACAGTTCCCAACAATGTACCTCTACAGACAGATCTTGGTGATACTTAGTCACAGGTGGGAACGAAAAGGTCCAAACTAGTATTTTCCAGTTAGAAACATTGAGACAGTTTTCTTTATAGGATTATTATAGTTAGAAAGCTGCAAAGGGATTTTAGGGTGAGGTGCAAAGGAGGTGCAGAACATTAAGAAATTTGCTTTAATCAGTCTTTCACAGTGACTCAGATTGCTTAGTTACGAGGCTTTTCTGAATCCTCTCCAGATTATCATGTTTCAAGGAAGACATGGGACACCAAAGATTACCTAATATCCCAGGACCAGTCACTCTAGTGCTCAAACCAGAGTAAGGCAACATCTTTCAATGTTGCAAATACATTTAAAGAGTGCATTAGCTCTCTGGGACAGAGCTCATCAGCTGAACATGTGCTTCCAGCATAATGCTATTGCTATGCAAGTATCTTTCAAAATCGCTGCTGCTCAACACTGAGCCTCCCAATCTGTAACTATGACCTAATTAATTTTCCCCCTGATTATATGGCCTTTCATTTGGCCATACTGAACGCATTGGTTTCTCACCTAAAAATAGTTTTATATTTTCTTGCTAGTCAGTGCTAGCAGCACCATACAGCCTGGAGCAAACAACCAACTCTTGCTGGATACATCCTGAATCACACCTGATGGGTGGCAATGATTCCCAAAATACAATTGTATTTTGAAGCCTGGCATTTAGGCACAGAATAACCCATTTGATACATAACRTTAATTTTGTATCATTTTCAGTTCTACACAGCAGAACCAAGCCAATCATCTTCTAATGCAGCAAGATAGATGTATGAAATAATTCTCTCAAACCTGTTTTTCCTCCAACCCATCTTAATTGGAATTATTTGTATTCAAKCTCTCCATTCTTTCTGGCTCAGCCCCTGTATCATCTGTTCCATATTTTCGCCTGGGACTGATGTCAGACTCACCAGCTAATGATTACCAGTCTACCTCATTTAGTCCCTTTAAAAATTGTTACAACACAGATGAATAATAATTTCTTTAAAAGCATGCAGCTCTCTCACAGGGGAGACCAAGGGGTACACTGTGTGCCCTACCTGGTTACCCTCAGAAGAGGAATGATTCTGAGCCCAGGTAACTCATTGCCTTCCCAGCCCACAAACAGAAAGCTCTGCCAGCCCCGTCTCTGGGCTACATAACAAATGGCAGCTCTGTGCCTTTGTGTGGCCAACTGTCTGCAACTCTTTYGTAACACTCTCCTGCCCACTACTATACACTAACACATCTTGCAACAGGCTGGGACCTCTCTGCCTCTCTACCCTACTTGCATCCCTCCTACACGTATAGAAAAGGTCCACCTAGCCCAGCACTCCGTCTCCAACAGCGTCCCGAAGCACTGCAGACTTTCCACAGGCTCTGGGCTCTGGCTGAATACCACCCACGCAGGTCAGTCCTCCGTGTGCCGAAGAGTGCGTTGTTTTGCTCGGGAAACATTTTTGCTCCCATGTGTTTGCAATGCCTCCTGAACTGCATAAAGAATGTGATGCAGCCATGCATAAAAATTATGAGGAGACAGCTTGTTCTATAAATGAACACGTAACAGAATTTGATTTAATGTAATGTTCGCTGAAATGGGAGGAAAAAATTGGGAGCAAAGTGGAAGTGTTGATATGTTTTCTAAGGATGGTAAAAATCTTGGACTAGTCATCTTTGACACAGCAAAATCTGAAATAACTTAGGGACCACTTCTCAGCTGTGGGATGTCCTTTTGTACCAGTTGTAAAGAACCTCCAATTTCTGAGCATTCAGGGCTAGACAGTGTGACCAGGGAGTTGGCAAGGAGGGAAATCATGAGGTGCATGAAAACTTCCTTTGCTTTTTCTCTCAGCTGAGAAGCAGCCCCGTTTGATACAGGTGAACGTTCTCTTACCATTTTGTTTCTGTGTTTCTAGAAACCAAACTGGTGTTAAGATTTCACCCACTCCCCMTTCCAAATGGGATGAGACAGCCAATGGGTGACCCACGGTGGAAGCAGTCTAAACCAGCAATGTGTATGCTGTCTTACCAGTGCTAAAACTGAACTCAGACGACTCAGGCAAACACTGGATTTGAGCACAGCAACCTACTTCCATGGCATCAGTTGCAGAACTGGAACTCCAGTGCACAGTGCATAGCACAAACAGGGGAAGTACAGAAAATAAGTACTCCAAATTCCTCTGCAAAGCCACAGGAAAGCTTTACGGTTGCCAAGCTGCTAATATTGTCAAAATACTTGATTTCCTTTTTCATTCTGCCCATAATACACTGTGACTGTGAAAATGGGCAGAAATAAAAAAAAAAGAAAAGTAACCCCAATGATGCAGGTTCACACTGGGCATGCAGACCAGCGTGGGAACATGAAAGTGCAAGAGACCACGAGAGTTATCAGGGCCAATCCAACACGGTAGCACACAATAGATGCTTTGCTGTGGGAAACACCACTTTTCCATCCTATGGACGCTTAGGTGCTTCCTGATAAGTTGTAAAAAGGCAAAGGTGCAAAAGACAAGCGTGGTGTGCCAGAGGGAGAGAAAAGGAGAGCCTGAGGTCACACAGCTCCATCTGCACTGTGCTGAGAAGTTTATTCGTGTTGCTTTTTCAGGCAAGCACACAGCAACTGTCTTTCAAAACGGTGACAGCCCTCTTCTCCATTAGCAGTCTGATCTACTGCTTGAGGTAGCACTTATTGGTCTGGGAAAAAGCTTGAAGTCAGAGCAAAGGAAAAGGAGATCACAGATAAGAGGTAGCAATGGTAGCGATGCCATGAAGCAGCGGTTAAACGCTGCTCATAGAAATGATGCTAACTTCTGCCTTCACCTTGTTCACCCCGAGGGTGGTCTGAAATAGCTGCACAACCTATCTGCATCTAGAAGAGGTGCACAAACTTTAAGACTTGGGAGCCATCTGCTCTACTAGATGAAAAAAGCTGAACTTGCCCTCAAGTTTTCAAATTTAGATTAAAAAAAACCCAAAGAAATGTACTGTGATTGCAAGCAGCAATGAGGGAACTTATCTCAGGGCAATCTTTACCTCAGCCAAGTTTTTCATGTCACTGAATTAGCAAGCCATTGCATCAAGTAGACAACAATTAACCGCGTGTTCCTCTGTCACAACGGGGCTGCAGGGAGACGCAGACTTCACTGATGCACACACAGCATTACTAATGCAGTGGAAAAACATTACTCTCAGAAAAGTGCTCTTAAACWGTAGCCATACAAACTGCCCCCTCACTCAAGCAGCATATCATTAGCTTCTCCACCTGCAGTGCAGAAGAAAGAGTGAGGCAGGCTACCACCTGAGAGGGAGAGGACCCCACCACCGTCCTTCTTATTCCTCCCTGGGAGAAGGGAACATTTTTGGGTGGGAAGATGGAAATAACACTGGCTATTCTWTCTCCTTCAGCATTTCAAAACAAGACTCTAACAGTGCTGAGCAGTACATCTACTTTGCCAATATTATACCTGCCCACTCTACTTCGCAGACAAGTTTCCCAAACTACAGCATTAAAGAATATACACAACACTTATGGAATTTGAGAGTTTGCAAAGGTGACAGAAAYGTGTGTGAAAATGAAGAGCTCTGTGTACAACTACTTCATCTCCTCTAGTATTCATGTTGAAGAATCAACATCCAGAGCTAAAACAATGAACATTAATAGGTGTTACGTTATTTTGAACTGGCAGACAATAAAATAACATAATGTAATGATCATCACCTTCAGATGTTGCTGATGGTGCAAAGTAAATTGTTCACCTCAAGGGACCTCAAAATCTTGCTCAAGACTTCATCACRGTTAATTTGGCCCCAGAACTTTCCACATGTAGGTAAGAAAGTATTTTTCCCCACTATCTAGACTATCTAACCTCGGAAATTGCCAGGATGCCCTTACACGGCACCGTGCAACATTATTCTGCTTCTAAATAAGACAGGTAGTTCATCAGCATGGATGACAGCTCCAAAACTGTGGGCAGGGTTGGGCTCTGAGGCCTGTTTGCATCAATTACCATCACAGGATTCAAAGATCCTCCAGTTAGAAGTAGAGAAGCTGTGTCCYGAGCTGGATGCCATGCAGATGTAAGACACTGCAGTACATCTAACCCGAGCTGGCTAATCAGTCTGGGTGCAGCCACCAGTAYTGATGTGATTACGCTGTTTACTGGTTCAGATTAATGCCTGCCGGGCAAAAGGCACGGTACCATATACACATGCTCAGAGCTAGCTCTGGCATGGTGCTGGTTATGCAGAGCAGACATGGCCTTTGTGGGGTGCTGAAGGAGGAAAACAAACAACCAAAAAAACCCATCACTGAGGTTTGTAGGAAAAGTGGGAAAAGTGGATTCTTACAYTGATTCCCATTCCCATTTTTAACCCCAAAGCCATCCTTGCTCCTAAATTCTGTGTTGCTTTATGCCTCTTGCGGCCATACATGCCAAAGTAAACAGCCACTTCGACCTCTTGCGGGCACCACTCAGAGCCTTAAGCTGTTGTGTAGGAAATGCATGTTTATGCCTTACAGAAGCCATATAACATATTACAATCACTGTGCTAAATGATACAAACTAGGGAATTTAAAAGTTACATTTGGCAACCTGCCCTTACTGTGCTCTAATTATTTCTTAATATCCCAATTTAAGGGCAGCATATTGGCCCCAATTTTAAATTGTCTGGCATTTATAAGTTTGTATCACAGAATTAATGTTAAACAGTTTTCAGATTCTTTATTGAAAACTGCTGATTTTGTATGGCCTGACAAAGCAGAATGTCTCCATTAGAATAATGATTTATTGTAAATATGGTAGTATTAAGGCTGACTATTCTGGGTACTAAAAACGCATGGAAAAAATCCATTGAAAAAAGTGTTATGAGAGCTGTCATAATCTGTCAGTTTAATATCTTTGTCATTTGCRTTTCTTTTTAAAATGCCAAGAGCAATTAAACCTTATCCCAACCACTAGAAGTTGCCAAATTTCGCTTGAAATTAAAACAGAATAATGCGTCATGTTAGTTATTTTAATAATATTAAACAACAAAAACAGAAACAGAAAAGAGAAGAAAAGGAGACTTACATAACAACTGCAGCTGCAAACAAAGCAGCTAAAATATATAGGCTGTTTTTGYGATACACACACACACACAGACTCCCTAGGCTTCCTACGTTAACAAACCATTTCCCTTGACAGTGAGGMTGTAGCAAAACCTATGGTCTAAATGTCAATAAGCAGCTCCCAGCAACATGCATTTTCTGCTGGTGTGAGATTGCCATATTTTCAGTTCATCTCTCCACACGGTTTCCATGCAAGCCTCCATAACGAAATACCCCTTGCTTTTTGGACCAATGCAAGTCCCAGTGAGAAAGACAGAAGGGACTTGTGAGTCAGCAGGAGTTGGAGCTAGGATGAATCGATCACAACTTTGTTTCCTGTGGAAATACCAGCTGCTGTCATATTTGTGCTTGAATTACATTGTGCAAAGCTTCTCCTAGCAATGGTCAAGCCATGGATGAAAAGATTGTTTCTGAGATTGTCTCCCACTGTGTCTGCCTCTCTATAGAGACACAGAATTGTCTTTATCGCTATGAAATAGCCTGTTGCTATTCAGAAATACATTTAAAGGGATTTTAGCATACARTAAGTTGTGAAATATGCAAACAAAGTAATTTTTGATTGTTACGTTACAGGAACGGTGGTGCTGAGCAAACTAAGATTAAGCAAATATTTGGCCCCGGCCAGCTTAGCTTCTCCCAGGCCTTTTGCTTTATTTGAAAATTGGATGTGGTCAGGGACCTAATTCTGCACTCAAGTCCATTGTTTGAGCCATATGTTCCCAGCAGTTCAGATACCCCATTGCTGACAAGTGTGGGTTGAGTTTCTTTCCTCTGGGAAGGAAGCTAACCATAAACATCATCCTTACTTCTGTTCCCTGCCAGAAGTCCTACTGCTGGTACCACTGCCCCCACGGGGTCCTTGGAGAGGATGCTTTTGTRCTGGTATCAGTACAAACCACATTAGCTTCTGTCTCCCAGTATCTGCAGAAAAGGTGGCAGTTTTATTCAAATGAATAGGGTTACTTCTTTCTGGCATCTCCAACAGCAAATGGGACATCCCTTCTAGAGCTGAGCTGTGCCCAGAGCCAAGCATACACGGCTCCTTGGGTGGGGGATAACAAATCCGGGTGACCCATCTCC
Organism: Oceanodroma leucorhoa; assembly: GCA_030449065.1. Lineage (NCBI taxonomy): Eukaryota > Metazoa > Chordata > Aves > Procellariiformes > Oceanodroma > Oceanodroma leucorhoa. Next base: position 1,044,755 of record JASVER010000084.1, on the reverse strand, counting down.
TCTGACACCCTGCCTCTCCACAGGGCACCAGTGGGGGCTGCTCCCTTTGGCTCTGGGACCCCCCCATGCTCACCCAGGGGCTGCCAGGCCCCATCTGCCAGAAGGAGCGATTAGAGAGCAACTCAGCCTCTTTACTCAGGATTTACTTCTGTCTGCCAGGAGAAGGTTGCTAGGTAGAAGGTAGAAGCTAGCTAAGCTACTTATATTTTTCCAATTATACTTCAGGAAGAAGTCTCATAAACGTTTTATGTGAAAACATAAAAAATGGTTAAATAGTGAGACAGAGGGAAAAAAAAAGACTTTTTGGTAAAATTCCATCCAGTCTACTTTTAGAGCCCAAAGCAATACCCCTGCAAGTCACCCCATAATTAAGCATCAAATTTCCTAAAAGACTCACAGTTAGAGACAATGAACGATGATTAAACAGCAGCAGACTAGATCCTTATTATCAGCCACCTGCTCTTTGGTCATACAATCTTACTTTCCCCCTAGCAGATCACTTCCAACCCCTTCAATTTGGGGTGTTTGAAGCCCCTGGAGCACAGACTGCTTTTGTCGGAGCGATTTGCACTGGTGACCTYTCTTAATACAACCTTTCCTCCTTTGGACTGCTCCCTCGTGCTGTCAAAGTGGTTAGCTCCTGCAACTATGGTCTGGTCCTTGCTAGAAGCGTATGGGGAAGCAATACCTGTCAAATTTGGATTTCTACTTCCGTACACAACACTTGCTTCTTTCACCATAGGTGGCAGTGGTGATTCAGAGTGCAGAACAGGGGTCAGAGGGCAGTTTGCAAGAAAAACCACACAACTGGCAGATGTAAATATAAGCCACGAACTCAGCACCTGATGATCTGATGCTTGCTAGCTTTTATCAGAACACAAAATCAGAACTTATTAGAAAATAAAATCTGTATTATACTGTCTCTCCAAACCAGCTGGAGTTCATGGTGTTTCTTTATAAGAAGCACTGTAGTGACTGGAATAATTGCTTAAAATATCATGAGTCTGGGTCAACACAGTGCAACCACAGCTTTTCTAGCTAAAAAGAACCATTTGAAGTAGGGTGGGTGGACCATCACTACCTTAGAAGATGCACCATCATTTTAGTCCTACATGGTATTTGGTTACTTCTAGTGCAAGCTCCTATAGAGTTATTCCGGGCTACATGTTTACAGACTTGAAAATAACACTGGAAGCAGCAGCATCACAAGGAAGTTTAATCCTCACAGAAATGTTTTCCAAGATCATGGCTTTATAAGCACACTGTTCCAGCTTCTGGGTAAAGGGGCATAAGCCATGAATGTTATTCTAAAATTACAACAAGAAGAAATGCAACTTTCTAGCAGACAGGAACCTGTGACACACTATAGCATCTGCACTCATGAGGCCATGAGCGCAAATAGGAGGCAAATAAAGATACACAATGTAGTATAAAAGAGTTGATTATTGCTTTGTATTTTACTGCCCATGTGCAAACAATTTTGTGATCTATAGATCACGGCATATGAACCCAATAAAAGTCAGCGTGTCATCACTGATATAGACACATTTTGCAAGGATAATGAGTCAACTTATACATRAGAGTGAGGGGGAGAAAAAGGAGATGCTGTTGTCCTGTCCAAAAGCATCTTGCCACTGTTGGGGAGAACAAGAGAAGGAAAAAACCCGAGGGCTGACAAACCTGCACTTACAYTGTCACTGTCTCCATTGCAAGTGGTTTTGTTTCAATAGGTTTTCAAATTGATAGGGACAATTCAGCCAAGCTTAAGCCTTAGATGGCCAAAGGACTTCAGAGCCCTTTATGGGCAACAAGTGAACTTTACAACACGCTGAGATTGTTATCATCTAGCCTAATTCTGCACACAGATTAGCTGGGCCACAGTAGAGGTTTTTGAACACCTTGAGTTCATAGAATCATAGAATCATAGAATCATTAAGGTTGGAAAAGACCTCTAAGATCATCGAGTCCAACCATCAACCCAGTACCCATGCCCACTAAACCATGTCCCGAAGCGCCTCATCCACACGTTTTTTGAACACCTCCAGGGATGGTGACTCCACCACTTCCCTGGGCAGCCTGTTCCAATGCCTGACTACCCTTTCAGTGAAAAAATTTTTCCTAATATCCAATCTAAACCTCCCCTGGCGCAACTTGAGGCCATTTCCTCTCGTCCTATCACTTGTTACTTGGGAGAAGAGACCAGCACCCATCTCTCTACAGCCTCCTTTCAGRTAGTTGTAGAGAGCGATAAGGTCTCCCCTCAGCCTCCTCTTCTCTAGGCTAAACAACCCCAGCTCCCTCAGCCGCTCCTCATAAGACCTGTGCTCCAGACCCTTCACCAGCCTCGTCGCCCTTCTCTGGACACGCTCCAGCACCTCAATGTCCTTCTTSTAGTGAGGGGCCCAAAACTGAACGCAGTATTCGAGTTGATGAGAAAACCAGGATCACAACCTGAGCCCACCTCCCAGCTTGCTCTTCTAACTACCTGAATGTTTTTGTCCCCTGTGTTTTAAAAAGATGCACCCTGTTTGCCTCCAATTCAGGTAAGAGACTACAAAGTATCTGTAAGGTCAAATCCTTAACCAGCATGCAATCCCAGCAGTCTTATTTGTAAAGGATGCTAAATAAGTCCTATTGACTTACTGAAAGACAAAAATGACCGGTTACTTCAAAAGCAAGGGAATTACAGTCAGCAAACAGCTTCCTATGTCTCTTACCCTTCCTGTCACATGTGAGATCACGCAGAAGGTGGCTAAATTGACACTTACTATTCACCCTGTCCAACAACGTTTCAGGCCTCAGGTTAAATAGTCTTGCTTCAATGGAAAGCTCTATGTTTCACTGCTGGTTAAATATGAAGTTCGATGTGCTACTGGATATTCCTCAGAGATAGGATATTCAATGTGCAAGACCTCCAGTCTCTTTAAAACAGATTGTTTACTGGAAGGCATAGCCTGCAGCCACAGTTGTAGAGCCTACATAATTCAGGGTAACAATTAGCCACAGCTAGCTCATTACTGCTAAAATAATATTCCAAGTGCAAAGAAGTCATATAAATCCCCAAGAAACATGAAACAAGGCCTCCTGGTTTTGTTCAATACTAGTATGGTATGCACGACATGGCACCTTGCTATGGTTCCAGTCACGCCCCAGCTTTTGGCACCTTGTGTTGGCATGCTCCTTGGGTATGAATGAGTGTGTGAAACTTGCCCACTTTAAGGTGAAACGCCTGCCCAGGCAGGACACAGCTGACTAGGAGCTCTGGGGGAAGGGATGATGCTGATCTCACTCCTTCTTATAGGAAATCCCCTAAAAAAGCATCACTTGGGAACATGTCTGTTTCCTCAGCTTCCCTCTTCCTGCTACTGCAAGTTTCTTGCTACTTTTATATTCGCTTTCTTTCCCATGAGTTATTTCCAGCCCTTCCTTGTTTTTTTAAAGCCAGTTTTATTACATCATTGCTGTCACCAGGCTTGATGYGTCTGGCCCGAAGCAGACGTGCAGCAAAGCCGGAGCCCAGGACCCGGTGATGGAGGCAGGCAGGGGGCTGCTGGCTGCCCTACCTGGCCCGTAGCAGCAGGCAGTCTTGCGGCTGAATACCTGCARCCATCCCATCAGAAACAGCTGATGCCAAAATAGGCAAAAAAAAGTACAACTAGAACTGTCCTGATGTGCCATACACAGATGGATGAATATTTTATTGTTATTCCAGGAAAGGCTTTTAAAAGAACACACAAGACAACGATTATGTGGAGCTGTCTCGGTACACAGATTAAAAATATAAGCAATCTAACATTTAAAGGAAAGGACTTTTTAAATGAAAACATTGTTTCTTAAAACCACAGAACAGCATAGACCAAAACAGCTAAAGGGTGCACACAGGTGACCTATTAGCAACACTGATCTTTTTAAATAACAGTTTTGGCCAGAAAATTGTTTTAATGATGGCATAGAAGATGAGTGGTGAATTACAGAGATATTTCTGTTGTGCAGTGCAGAAGATGGAGTTTTGCCCAACAATTATCCATGGTCTGACTTTGAAAGTCTCTTTGGCAGCATGATGAATTTACTAACAAAGGCCTGATTCACTGACACTGATAACCAAATTGTTATTTCTAACACTCAGTGGCTGAAACTCGCAGCTGTGCTAATATTCTGCAGTTCTGTATTGCCAGAAATAGCATCTCTTTAGGAAGAATTCAGGCAGGTATCCAGTTTGTATACATTAGCATGTTTACATTTCAGTTGGTGAACTGCTGAAGAACAAATTAATTAGGCAGTCAGTTGCATGGTTGCAAATATCCTGCTCCTTTCTGTTTGATCTCTTAAGTTTACAGATTACACCGCATGGGTTTTCAAAGGTGCACTCGCATCCCTGTAGAAGCCAGAGGGCACGGGCCAGAGCTGCAGAGGCATTCAACTGCACAGTCCTCATGTTGGCACCCAACTCCATTTGGTTGCAGTTAGGGATCAAGAGCCCTAAAAAATACCTCTGCASACCCAGCCGTGTTTACCCAGCTCCCTGTAGACTTTCTGGAAACGGATGTATTCCTGACACCCCTCAAAGCATGGAAGCGGCTGGACCCTTGGGAGAGCTGCCTGGAGAAGGGAGCGTGCCCATGCCACGCATGGGGCTGAAGCTCGCTGGGGGTTCGGCCAGGCTGACCACAGGCAGCGAGAAGCTCGCTGGTAACCACGGTGGGAGCTGGAGCATGGCCTTACCCTCTGCCGTGATGTCCTCATTAAGGCTTAATTCCATTTGTTGTTCGGTTGGTTTGGGGTTTTTTTTACAACTAGTTTTTAATCCTCCTTCCAAAAGGATTATTCTAACTAATTTCAACTGTATATATATTGTTTTCTAAAAAATRCAAAGTATCGGTCACAGTTTCTGCATTAAAAAAAATATCTGGAGTTATTCAGCAAACTGGTGTTATAAGAGGCTTTGAGAGTAGTTGGTAAAGTTGTGCAGAAAACAAAGCCTTACTTATTTTAACTTCCAAATTTTGCAGATAGCAACCAAACTGGAATCTTCCTAAGGCAAAAAAATATATACACACACAGGAAAATCGTTTCTATGGTTTTCAGATACTAGCTTCCCTCTTCCCCCCCCAAAACTAGCCTTTAAAATAAACATAACTCATTCCAGAACAGATTCTTATAGCTGGATTAAAGTGATAGCTCTGTCAAGACTTCAATAGTATTAGTTGTTGGTGCTGGGGAGTTTAAAAACCTGGAGGAATTAGCAGCTCTGCCTGCCAGCGTATCTCTTGCCCACAGGCGTTCTGTGCCGGAGAATAGGAATCCTTCGCCTCTGACCAGAAAATTCTGCCTTGTCATGGAATATTGAACACGTCATTATCATTTATTATGTTAAGGCTTCTTAAAAGGTGGCCAAAGCACCAAGTGCAAAGAGTATTCCTAATCTCACTTATTTCACAAAAATGAACACTATACTAGGACCATGTCAGTTTTTAAGTTCATAGGTACTGGCAATGTAATTTGCCATGATGCCAGCATTTTAATTTCCGGAAAAACTTCTTTTTCTTTTTTTTTTTTTTTTTTTTTTGGACTTTATAGAACTAAAAGCAGCAAGACTCTTCTTTAATCTGTTTGTCACCAAATTTGATAACAATACACTTGAGATGAGATTGACCTGGACAGCCTAGCGGACATAAGCAAGAGTTTTGCTATTATTATTAAAACAACAAAAAAACCCCACACCCACAAAAACCCACAAAAATAAGCTACACATATAGTATCACCTCTGAAATCTACCGTACAATAWTTTTTTCACACACTGTAGAGGTGATCATCACTTTTAAGGTCAACATTAGACAAACCTGGTGATTTGAGGAGGTTTCAAAGGACACTGAATCTACTGCAGATTCTATGTCCTAGTATGTATTGTAATAATACCAATAAATCAGTGAGACATTGACATGTTCAAGTTTTACAGCAGTCAAAGCAACATGCAAAATATCCATCCCAAAGAGCCCTCTTTTTGCTCTGCTTAGTGCTACAAGGTAATGCAAAAGGGAAATGCAAATAATGCATTTCATCACAGATGCAACGTTGGTATTGTGTGCGCCTCCTTAGAAACCATGAAGTGCATTATTTGGCATGAAAATGCATGATCTAAAGTTGGAACATCAAAGAAAACAATAAAAAGTGCAAATATATTCAATATTTTATGTACTAAATATAAAAGAGAGCAAGGCATTATATGGAGAAAATAGAAACAGCTTAAAATAAGACATATGAGAGAGATGCATTATCCACTTTTTGTTAGCTTTATTAGTTACCTATCCACACCTATTGCACTCTGTGAGAGATATTTTCCTACTGAAGTATATGCTTTTTTCCCTTCCTGCCACATTTCCTGCATATAGCTTCCGAAATACTACTGAAAACCTTAAAAAGGCAGATCCTACATTACAGTTTAGCTTCACATTTCCAGGAAACACAGACTTAAAACAGAAAAAACAGACTGTTAAAGGGTTAACAACTTAAGTGTGTCACATTTTACACATAGAAATTTGCTTTAATAAAGGACACTAAAAAGGAAGAAGCCACAAAGGCTAAAGAAACACATCTCCTGCAGCAAGTGAGACAGGATACAAACGAACCCCGTAGCTCCACTAAGAATGAAGATGTATTATTTCACTTACCAGCATTATCCATTTTCCCCCCTCGGTATTCAAAAAAGCAGAGTTCCCCAGAAAAGCAGCCGGTACTGTCTCAGGCTCGCTCTTGCTAATGAAGCTGGCTGCCCTTCTCCCGGTTATTAGACCTTGCTGGCAGTCAGAGCATACTTCATGCACTGACTGCAGTAGACATCACCAGGAAATTTATATCTCCAAGGATGACAAACAGCCATTAGCTCCATTATAGGCTGATTAAGATTGTGCGAGCCTATCAAGTAGATACTTAAATCCCCCAGGGTTTTACCTCTTCGGGGAGAAAACAAAAGAACTCCAAGCCTATAATATTGAATATACGTTTCTGAAAAGTAAAAGTAAGGCTAATGAGGAAAGGTTTAATGGGTAGGAAGGCAAAACTTTAAATAAAAAAGGGATATATTATAGAGCAAAGGGCTGTGATTTATCAGTGACGCAACAGCAAAAGTTTTAAAGAGAAAAAAAAAGGGGGAGGAATCTATGGCTGAGAAAGTGTTAGGTTAGATTACAATTTGCAGCCATTAGCTTTGGCTGTGCTTTAAATCCTACAAGTTCTGCACCTGATGTTGCCTATGGTTTGTGAGAAACACAGTAGATGTGCTTATCTGCAAATGCATGTCAATATATTAATTGCCTGGAGATATTAATTATTATACTGTTCATAGCTGCATGTAAGGAAGGGGTGAAAAGTAACTACAGGGCTTTACTKCTTTTAAAGTCAAAGTGAAAACACACTGGATGCTGGAGGGATTAGACTCAACGAAATCTGAATGACATATGCTGAGATGAGCAGGTATTACTTCTAAATTTTCCATACCACCTGAGTGTCTGATGCACAGGCTTTTCCCCCATAGAAGTAAACATACAGACAAACCCAGTATAATCTCCTAAACATTCCCCTTCCCTACACTTCTAGTGTTTCCTCCTTATAAATGAAAAAATATCTTATTTTCTATCTCTCCCCTGGCAGCAGCAGGTGAACAGCAGCAGTACATGGAGGGTACCAGGAAATTTGGGTTCCATCCCCCATTTTGGCACTGCTTTGCTGTGTAACCCTAAACAAGGGGTTTTGGTTTTTTTTGTGCCACAGTGTTTGCCCAGCGGTGAAAGGAAAACCATTACACACACTGCCTTTGGTGAAAGAGAATGTCACAAAGTACTGACACTACATAAATGCCACACAGTATCTTCTCAATATTTTTTGCCTTCTTTTAAATAATTCAATTAGCTACTCCAATCCTCTTTATTGCAATGGAAAAGAAATACAGATCTTTGTGTCTGTATTATATTGACATGAACCTCCCCCAGCCTCACAGCATCACGAGCAACAAAATACATTTTCCATTCATCACCCCTTTGATCTTATTTGTCCTTTTTAAATGTTAAATAAAAAGGCAGTTGCAGCACTGATCTATTTACACCGATTAAGAAGTGGAGAGAATCAATGGCTGAGAGCTAAAGTCATCAGCAAGAATGGAGAATATATCTAGGGCATACTGGATATGTTCTGTATTTCCAGAAAGGAAGCGCTTGGAGGGCTAAGGAGAGACTAAAGATTAGAAATCTGTCACACTTTGTATTCAGCTTCTATTTATATGTGGCTTATAAAGAGCTTATAAAAAACAGAAGTTATCATAAGCATGTTGCATTAGTACATGTCACAGATAGCTACAACCACACCAATACAAAGGGTTAAAAGTGATCAATAAGGAGCTTATTCATCTGCTAGATTCTGTATCAGTTAATGACAATTGATTAATGTGCCGATTTAGATAATTGGTTAATGTGCATCTGATGAAAACTAGTTGCACAGGAGCACTAAACTGGAGGCCGTGAGATGGCCACCTGACAGATGCAACCAGTTTTCTCTAACTCCTCTGTGGGAGGTAGCTGCCCGGAGAGTGCTGGATTTCTGGAGACGAGGAGAGAAAGCGAGGACTCTTGGTGGGTCGTCAAAGCCAAACAGGTCCTGGAGAGAGCTGGGGCATGTACTGCAGCACCAGCAGACTGCTCGGGAGAGAAGAGCAGAGGATCGTGCCTTTGTGTCAGGATGCTATCGCTTAACTAAGGAACCAACCAAGAGAAAAGTAAGCTGCCTGCATAAAAGGAAGAGATTCCCTGGTTTGGAGATGGGGCTCTGCAGAGCTGCAAAACCTGCAGGTGTCTGACTGAGCCCAAACAACACTGAGGGATGGCAACAAAACCATCACAGGGCAGAATGGCATATGCATATCTTAAATCCCAGCAAGTAAGCAAATGTCTTGTGCTGATTAAAGCTGAGAGAGATTGATTTTGAATCCAATATCTGTTTACTTTGAGCTTCACTTGGGCTGGGAAAGGGGAGCTAATGCACTTGAGCAGCCATGAGGCAATGGTGCCGCTATAGGAAACCAGTACAGACCCTTTTGGCTGGGGATACAGGTGGGCAACAGAACAGCCTGTGCCAAAGAGCCCAAGAGCCCAAGAGAAGATGCAAAGCTGCACCTCCCTTAGGGCAATAAAGAGCTCCAGATGGTGACTATTCTTATGTGGCAGGCAGGCCCCAGTGTGTGTACCGTGTCTGAACCCTATCTGCAGGGCAGATGAGCTTCATGGTGTTCTTCAGGGTCCTGGTCCACCACCCAGGCAGAAAAGAAGACCTGCGGGAGCATACCACAGCTCCCATCCTGCCCGCATGCACAAGTTTCCTTCCAAAGAAGCGCTGGAAGAGTTCAATATGCAATTCCKATATAGTCACAGCCTACGGTCAACTGAGGATCAGGATTGTAAGGTGCTAACTAGAGTATGCGAAGTACCAATTACAACAGCTTGATAAGCGTTGAGTTTGGGTGCTTCATCAGGGCTGTGTGACAGGTAACCATTTATTAACTCTTGAAAGCTAACTATAAATGGAAACTTAGTATGATATATGACCTAAATCTCTTCCATTTGAACAGAAAATACCTCACCAGGAACCTTCCAAAAAAAGAAAAATTTGCAAAATATATGACTTATTTTTTTTGTAGGTAATTAGAATATTGCATAGAAATTAACAAACGTGTATGATCAGGTGCCATTGTTATAGGATTAAAGCAATGTCTCCCTGACTGCACATGGGCAAAAGGAAAATATAGATATTAGGTGGGGTTGAACAGTTGGCTGCAATTGTTATTTAAAGGTTAAATAAACATACATTCCAGGCATAAACTTATTTAATTTGTGAGTACAGAGCAATCCCATCACAACCCATAGTTGCATGACACCAAAATACCTCAGTCTGCTTAAGGGCAATTTTAGGTAAGGATTGAGAAGATCAGGTCTGCACAGGTCCAAAGCTCTCTATTCCCCTTCCCAAAATCTCATACTTCATCAACCTTTATCCCAATTTTCTTCAGCTATGAGGTGGTCTTGACTCACAGTTCATTTTGGTCATAGGCACTTAAGACCTGGGTTCAATTCCCTGTTCAGCCACAGACTTCCTGAACGATTTTGTGCAAGCTCCTCCAACATCTGACCTCCTACAGGAACGGCTTGTACCATGCTCAGTCCCCACACCTCAGCTTTGTGAGGATAAACACACTGGAGGTTGTGCGAGACCCTGGTGGTACAGTGTTAAGAACCAATGAAGCAGCTAACTCAGACAACCAGTGCCACCTCCTAGAGAAGAAAGCATTATGGAGTACATTAGAAGCACTGCTAATGACACAGAACCCTAATGATCCCRTTCTTCAATGTACCTGACGTACACAGCCTGCTGCAGTAATGACATTTCACTCCYGGGAAAATCGATGAGGATTCACAGAGGCACAGCAATCTGCCCAGGTAAGAAGCAAATAGAGAAAGCAGGATAAACAGAGACCTCAGCGCCCAGCCATCAAAACCACTTTGAGTTGACAAACCCGCAGAATCCATGTACAGCTTCAGCTGTGGTGTTTCCAATCATGACAAAGACGCCTAAGAACACATTTAGAAAATGTGAAATCTGGCTCGGCTCAGTGCAGATTTGTCACTGCGAAGATCTGACTCCATAAGATGCCATTTCGGGCAAAATGTTTCACTTCCCTTTCACTGTGTCTGTTTCTTCCCACGCAGAAACCATCATGCAGGTGTCTCTGGGAGAAGCTGTACTTGTTTTTAGATGCTGTGGGTTTGTATAGTCAACGCCTGCACTCTAAATATACAGCTTCATGCAATTCTTCTAAGTATCCACCAAGTCCCAGGCCAACGACYGGGCAGAGTACAAGGGCTCTGTGGCCCTCCAAAAGATGCTTCCTTCTGTGAAGTACCCAGCTCTCCACCAGCGGTGTGGCGGTTTCACAGGGAGGGAAGGAAGGACGCTTTGAAGACACGGGAATGGCAGCAAAAGATCTGGGCTCTGCTACAGACAAATCCTAATTTTTCAGTCAGTAATGAAGATTGCCACTTACTGAAAAGGATGCTTTATAAACCGCACCAAAATCCTTGATTAGTAACATCTCTATAAATACAAACTTGTTAGATGCACATTCTTCAGGCTTTAGGTATATGAAAACAATCTCCCCTCTGATACGTTCTTGAAAATTGCTAGGCAAAAGGGAAAACCTCTTGAGGAAGTCCTGAACCGTATGCATGGAATTAGGTTTTCCTGGGTTAGGGCTGAGGGTTCAGCATATGGCAGGACTGACCTCTAGCAGAAGCCTTCCCAAAGCCTCAGCAACAATTCCCAGCATCACCAGGAGAAGGTTTTGCCCAATGCCTTTTCCCCACCTCACAGAGGCAGAAGAGTTTGAGAGCAGGACAGTTACAAGGATGCTCTTTGCCTGGGAAGAAGCTACGGTTCAACCTGGAAATATTGTTAATATACCTCTATAAGTGCAGAGGATGCTTTATTTTGCTGAGCAAACAACAGGAGCCKTTTGTTGCCCAAGAAGACTTTATCCTTGAACAGCCCAGCCAAATGCAGAGGTTCTGACTCTTGCCGAAAGCTGCAAGGGGAGAAGCAACACCACTGAAGTCAACAGATTTAAACTGATAGAAAACAAGAAGAGAGTGGGATCCAGACAGCAACGTGTGGTCGTTGTAGGTGGGGAGTTTCACAGCACAGATGGGTGTTCAGAGGGAGCAGGAAGGGGCTGGGCATATGTTGAGTGTAGTGCAGAGAGAGTGGCAGGGCCGAGGAGAGGAGGCGCAGAGGCAGCGGGAGAGGAAAGCAGGGACGTGGGGAGAGGTCAAGAAGGAGGCTTCAGCATATCATGAAGAGGGGTGCTCAGTGGGAGAGAAAAGCAAGGACAAGAAAACCACCTCTAAACACTCGATTATTTAAATAAATTCTAACTTGTTTCTGAATCCCTGCTTTTAATAACCACATATCTAGACAGAGGTGTGGTACATGTTCGGTGTCACTCTTCCAGAGAGAACAGCTATTCGTAATGAACAGGACACTTAAACCTCTGGAAAAGCAAACACATGCTTTTCGCCTTCAGTTTTCCCACTGATCCCGCTATGGAGTCAGGCAGCTTTGCACACGCCTAACTGCCTACTTAGCCCTGGAAATCTTTAGAGGACTTCTTGGACTTGGATGTGCTTGAACGATTTATGCCATGCCCTGACATGACCAAAAGTAAATATGTATGAAATACCTGCTGGTGCCACCATAAGCACAGCTGCACAGCTGGCAATGGGAGCCTCAGAAACAAGACATCTAATGGCTTCAAGCAGTTTTGTTACTATTTAAACCAGCTTACAACTATTGGCAAGCTGGCTGCCTTCAGAGTACAATTAAATCTACTCAGAGTCAGGTTGAATTGACACGCAGGTAAAAATGCTGTAAGCCTCAGACTCATCTGTGYTCTCTCCTTTCTCTTAGACAGCCATTACTTCTGTACCGCTTCCCCTTCTCCCCTCGTCTCTCTCTCACAGGCACACGTACAGACACAAACTGGGCTGCGGTTAGTCCTCCTTGTTCTTCTCTTACTGGAAGGTAAACTCTCAGTTCGCGTCAGGTACCAGACCAGAGTGGGGCTGGAAGAGAGGGAAGGGGTATGGATCCGAAACTGCCACACATCTTCCACTGAACCGTAAGTATTTGTCCTCAGAAAACGTGCCCTTCTCTTTGCTTTTTACAGTCTCCCAAAATTGGAAATGACTTGAAAAAGCAAATGGTTACTAAAGAGATTAGGGCTGTGATCTGGGAAAGTGCAGAAGAGATATCTTGCTCTCTGTCATAGCAAACTGGGTAAGTGTTCTTCTGAGAGAAAGGCTACCAGACCTGGACAGCCATTTACAGTCCCTGGCATGGGTGTTCATGCATTAATGTAACATATTGCTCACATAAGTGAATTCTGTCAAGCAAAYTGAAATAACCTCTCTCCTTTTCTCTTTAAATATCACAAACAAATGCATTGAAATGAGTTACTATTCCTATGGAAACAGAGATGAGCTCCAACCGAAACCTTATCTCGGAGCATGGCCTTTGCTACCCAGAGTGCCAGGCTAAATCAAGTGTAGGAAGTAGGGCAAATCAGGGCAAAATAAGACTGTTGAGTGTAATTGTAAGGTAGCAGGCTGGTATAATCCTCAGTATTACCTGATAATATCAAGGAATGGAAAATTTGTATCCATATGTACATTGTGAAATAAAGTCCCAGACTCAAAACCCATCTTACGGCCTGCAGGTTTCCCACACCTGGGCTAGACAATTACAAAGCCTGTTTATAAAATGTTCTGGCTTTGAAAATCTGTGACATCTTTGAATGTTCTGAAACCATGATGATATTTGGCTAGATGCAGTATTTGTATTTGGACAGATTTTTCTATAAAGAGGCAAAACTGAAGCTCTGGATACAAGGACAGCCAGTTTTGGATCTCCATTTGTCTCTGGCTCAGTCATACTGTGGCTGGTGCAGCAACACCTCGCTCTCAGTGCTCGACTCGAGGAGGATGGCTAAGGTGAGCAAAAATCCTTCAGCCTTCTATTGCAATATAAAAAGTGAACACACATTTTGAATCATAAGGGACAAGGCACCAAGTAAAACAAAAGGCCTTTTAGTCTGGCAGAGAAAGTTACAGTGCGAAACAATGATTGAAAACTGAGAACAGGCAGTTTCAAATAAAAACAAGTATCTATTGCAACAGCAAACRTGATTAAGCTACCAAGGCTATCAGTGGATTTTCTGTCTCTGGAGGTCATCACATCAGGACTGGATGTCTTTATGGATGACAACAGTCAAACGTAAGTTACTGAGCTCAACAAAAGGGTAAATGAGAGTAATTTAAGGCCTTCTATCGCACAAGTCAGACCTAATAACCCCTCTGGCACTATGTGCTATGGATCTATGTAAAAAGGCCAGTCTTCTTTATCCTTGCTGAAATGAAATACCAGACTTTTATCATACCTTAATGACTGCATATAATAGATTTACAAAACATTTTACCCTGCTCCTTATCTCGGGACCTTATTCTTACCTTCTGCCCACCACTTTTCCTCTTGTGTGTTCTGCAGATTTCTCTCTTGCATTCTTATGCACAGTAAAAAAAGAGGGAATTTAACCTTACTGAGAGGTATAAACATAGCTCTTTTTCCTTTTTGCCTTAAAATCTGCTAACAGATAATTCAGCGAAGGAAAACCAAAGKAAGACAATATATCCTGGTCTGAGGATCTGAGGTGACACCCCACTCACAGTGAAGCCAACAGCAAAAATTCCACTTCAGTGGGGCCAGGACTTCATCTCTGGACATAAAACATGTGGTTAGGCTTACGTTAAGCCTGGGGAGATTCTGGCTATGTTAGTTCATTTTCAGTAGTATGAGTAAAAATACATGAAGAAAGACTTAAGCAATGGAATAGAAGAGTGCATTTGAGATATTTACCATTATTTGTCTTAACCTCTCTCTCTCTCCCACCTGAAATAAAATTYAGACAAGCGAGAGCTAGATAATTATCACTTAAATGTCAAATGCCATCCATAGGAAAATGATCAAATAAATACTGAGAAAGAAAAAGAAGTCTTTCAAAATCTGAAGGCTGATGCACAACCACTAGTGTGAAGTCATGCGCTGTACATTATGTGCTCTACATTTAGCCAGACAAACTTGACTGATTCTTTCGAGGTTAGTGTTTTGTAACTTGATTCATGAGACAGAAATCTGAGCAGACATAAATTARAAACAACCAGAGGAGGCACTTGACAAGATTCGCTACAGAGAGGTATAACTTCAGCTTGTTACCTTACTGTCGTTTCCCCTGAGGTCCTGCTAGTTATCACATAGATCTGCTGCTAACCTGTGTTGCTTTTGTACTCCATACTGCGCATTAAAAAAGTAAATCCATCAGCCAGAAGTTTCCATGAAATAAAGGAGCACTGTTAGGTGCTGCCAGATGTTCTGCAATATATGGAAAGGAGAATAGCAGGAGAACCTAACTTAAGCAGAGTAAAGGACACTGCTTGAGTATGTTCTTCCAAATGAGTTTTAAAAATATCTATTAATCTATATTTATATATAAATTTACTCTCTGTATTACCGTACTGGGACTGCATTCTCACTTAATTGCAACTTCTATTCCACACAGAAGGGATTCACTTTACCCACATATAGTGCCAAGTTATGGTATCCATATGAGCAATTGGTACCTGTASAAGGTCTGATGGAATTATGTCTCATCTCTTCAAGCTCAGGGTTACTATTACTTCAGCCCCTGAGTTTCCATGGAGTTGCAAAGATTACTTCCTCCTTCATGGGCAGGAGCTCAAGCTGAATGGGCTGTGTAACAGTGAAGCATGCCCAGCATGCCTAAACGGGTCCATCTATGTTGTGCCAGCACAGACCCCTGAAACAAAACAGTCACCTTTTTCCCTGTGTCTAATTCACTTGCTGTTTCCTGATTTAAAGTGAGATATTTATGAATGTGAACTTCCTCCGCTTGATCAACCTCCTCAAGGGATCCAGCTAGACCAGAATCACAGCTCCAGATGCTGCCAGTACAAGGTGCTTCATACTTGCACCAAAGGATATTTCTTTTTAATGACTAGTAGTCAGAGATTGACTTCACTTCTCAAGTGCAGAAAGTGTGGTGAATTGATTGTCTATTAGTGTATGTGTAGTTTAACTCTCAGCACCCTTGTAAGTCATGTGAACGTCTGTGTTCTCTTTGACTTCTGCTAAACTCTTGTCCTTAACTGCTTTAGGTACCACATAGAGGATCACTTCACCTTGTACAGCTTGATGATTTTCTAAAACCAGCAACAAAACAGATGTTCAAATGCACCTCAAAGGTAATGAAAGTACAGGTATATTTTAATTCTTATAAAAGATATATTTGCCCTGAAAGAGGCTAGTTAACAGCACTAGTTATTTTTGTTGTGATTTGATAATGAATATGTTTGCCAGAACTTACTGCAAAATGTGTGTGACAAACACAGAGCCAAACTGGTATCAGCAAAGCCCATCTGACAAATTGGCAAGCTGGAGATGTGCCATACGCAGGTGTTGGGAAAATATGCATTAGAGAGAGTTTGCTTTTGCTGAATGAACAGACAAGGTAAATATTTTCCAGCTCAGGATGCAACTGTGTCACCATAGGCTGTACTTTCATTAGACCACAGCTGGCCAGTATAGCAGAAGAAAAAATGAAACCCCAGAGCCATTTCAGGTAATAATGCTGCTAATTCAGCAGCCCAAACTTTTCATTCAGAGTCAAAATTCTAACAGTTCTCCACTCCAGCATGGAGCCAGAGGGTAAACTASTGTTAATGCAACATAAAAACTTCCACTGCTGAGAGGTGTATTATGATGAAATCATCAACATGTTATAAATCTGGTTCAAATCGCTTGGATGCTTTGCTCAGAAACACGCATGTCTGGGGACGAAGGGCAGAAAGAGCAGAGAATTTGAATGAGGAGGCACCAATGAAGCCGGGGAAACTCTGGAAAAACATCCCAAGAAAAACCTAAGGACCAAACACCAGCTGAAAAAGACTGAGCCGTGGGCAATGAGATTATGCCCTCTTGTTTGACTCACACTCTCTTCAGGGAAACAGAACTTGGTGTACAAACAGATGAAGAAATCAAAGACATTCCTGCTTCTGCTATCAATTTCTCCTCCTAAGTGAAACGGCATATAAGATTGCGCARAAGTTCAAAAAGGGGCCAAGTACGCATGACAAGTTGGTTTGTGACATTTCTTTCCTTCCTTAGCTATTACCCAAAATACCCTGTTTATTGTAACATGCCTTTCACCTGGGCATCCATTCCCAGGGTGTCATGTGAGGCAGTTTAATCCCTTTTGCRGCAAACAAGTCAGCACTGTTTTCCTGGGGTGGTAATCAGAGGTAAAAAGAACTCCAAAGCGACATTTTTACGGCATTGTTCCTTTTCTTTTCCCTTTACAATAGCACCCACTTGCAGTTGCAGTGCCTATTTGGTGTGCAATCTAGGATGCTGTAATTAACTTCTGAACACAGGTCTTTATATTAAAGCATCAACAAAGGTGTAGGAGGGGAAATGATGTATCCTGCTTCGTTTATTTCTAAAAATAACAAAATTTCATCAGGAACATACTCCTTGAATTTGCCCAGAGAGCATATTTAGAAATGCAGGGAAAGCTGCCCTCTTGAGAGCAATGTGAAAAAGCTCATTAAAGCTGTTACAAAAGGCGGTTAGGTATTTTAGAGCTATGTTGCCCTTCTCTTTACGTTGCAGGGTGGTGAGAAGTATAAGCTTCTTCACTTCAGTGAAGAAGAGAATATTATAGAAGGACCCTGACAAAAATATATTTGAAATATTCTTTTTACCTGCATTATTAAAAGTGTTTGAATTATTAAAATGTAATGAATTTGAAATAGCTAATTATTTCACTGCTGATATCTTTTTCTTTTGTCACTGTGGTCAGCATGGACAATGGGATTACAATAAAGACTGTTTCCTCTCTTATTGCCCATTTTCCATCTTGGTTTTCAAGAACAGGCATGCTGTCTTTTGAGAATTCCCTTCCTCTAATTTGCTTTCAATTTAGCAGCGTGGGTATATGGCACAATCACATGCAGTCTTAACCTCCCAAACCTTCTGCTCTCTACTTGCCCTCTTAGACCGCAGTCTTCAAGTCTGACAACCCCCAAATTCCAAGCATTTTTATGAAAACTTGAAATGGTATGTTTCTATGTGGTAGCTTCAGCATTTCTCCAAAACATTTTTTCAAGCATCTTCTTTTTAAATCCTTACAAAACCTTAGCATTGGGCATAAATTACTTGACAGTGATTAACCTCTCAAGCACTTTGGAATTTTACCTGGATTTCAATAATGCTTTCTTTGTGTGCTCTGGTTATATGAAAACCAGACCAAAGGAGGAGTATGCCAATTGACAGAAAGCTGTATTACCTCTTTATTTGAATTTGTGAAGACCATTTTGACTCTCAGTGCTGTCCTCCCAAGTGCTTGCAACTTTCCTGGCTTCGTAATAGTTGCAAATTTTGCAAGGGTGTTCTGTAATCCTACATTGAAATCAAAACTGAAGTATTGAGTAGAACTAGGCCAACGACTGCCCCCTGCAAGATCCTGCTTGAGATGCCCTTTTAGTCTGGCAGAAAACTACTGATAAATATTTTTGAGAGCATTTTATGAAACTGTTGTACACCCACTTCATGGAGATTACATCTAGGCCATGTTTCCTTAGCTTTTGTCTAAAGCACAGTCCTGTGGAACAGTCTCAAAACCTTTTCGATGTCAAGATACATCAAATCAAGATACATCTAGTGTTTTTCTTCACTAGGCAACTTAGCCCTCCAAAAGTAGAAAATCAAATGGATTTACCACACATTTGCTCTCATTTAGTTATTGACTTTATTGTCTTCTGAGTACTTGCCAATCGTTTAACATAACTCATTCTGGAACCTTCATGGGATGATTTTAATCTAACTGGTCTCCACCTTTTGTTATAAAACACCACCCTGAGAACAGGACACTGTCAAGCAACACTGATTTGCAAAACACCCTCCCAAAGAGCCAAGGTCATCCACCAGTGCAGGTGCCCTGGGTCCATGCAGCAAGCTCAGCTCCTCTGCCGTGCAGCGGGGTGCTCTGCTGCAGCTCTGCCAGCATGACCATGGCTTGCTCTGGGAAGTCCTACATGGAAACAATAACACAGATCCAGGTAATTAATTTTCCTGTTTGGCTTTCAAAGATGGAGGCAGAGGAGACAGCATGGTACACTCACTCATCCTCTCCGGCCAGCCCACCTCCAGCCCCTCTCAGCCGACCCTGGGAAAGGGACCTCAAACAAAGGGTTGTGTTGTTACACCAAAAGGAAAAAGCTTCTTCCACATGTGGCATGGACAATCCAGGTCAAGGCAGCTGGGCTGAGTGAGGGCTGTCGAGGATGGTGGAACCCCACAAACTAAGCACAAGAACCCACAGAGAGGCCCAGCAAATGCAGGAGGAGAAAACAACRTTAAGTGAAGTGGTTATGATGAGCACAAATAAAAATCAGTTAAGGAGGTACATGCTCTCAAGCTGCTGTCATGTGGTTTACAAGATGACATGGCAGAGATCAAGTTGATCTAAAAAGAAGATTGTGCTGTCCTCACATGTTTCATTGAGCCAATATAAATTTAAGGAACAATCCTGTCAATGCCTATCTGTGTGAGAAATCAGCCGTGCAGCCTAGTTTTTCTCTGCACAAATCTTATAACRTTATAGTAATTTAACATTTGTAGTGACTTTGTATTAATTTTGCCATGCTTCTTTTGGAAAAAGATGGTGTTTAAAGATAACTAAGCAAATGACATCAATTTTTGAACTAGAGCAGTCCAGTCCACAAAGAGACTCYCCTACTACAGATTTAACGATCACATTTCTATTTTACGAAAGAGAAGTCAAGTGCAGTAGGCAAACCTTCTAATATGCTTAATCAGAACATGCAGATTGTCTGCTGTACATCTCCCACGGGCTTTTATGTCCAAATCAAGAACTAAATCACTTTAGAAGCATTCTGAACAGTTAACCTAAAAGGAAGCATTCAGATACTACGTTGTCCTAAGGCTGTGACAARTGGTGAAGAAGGCCACCGTATTTATTGCACCTTTAGGTCAATGTTGTATCTGAATGCAAAATAGGTTAGTGCATAATTTTCAAATTGGTTAAAAAAGCCAACTATGCTTTTCATTCTGACATAAGGATATTATCAACTACACATTTCGAGACCTGGATGGAACTACACCATGCCTCCTCCCCCAGAGTCCAGGACGTGAAGATATTCCACCACACTGCACTAGCAACACAGCCTGCCCCAAAGCTTTCAGAAAGCCTGCAGCCGCCCTGGATATTCTTGAGCCACTGSGGCTGAAACACACCAAGCATTTCTTGTGGGGGCTGTGGGGTGAGGCAGCTTTGGCTCCTTAGTCTTGCAGATGCTGCAATGGCTGCTTGGGGGTTGCTGGCAGAGTATGACTGCTAGAGGCATGTACTCAGCTGGGATCTGGCTAATAAGAGCTATTGTTAGGGCCCCCTTTTTTTTTTCTCCCCCCCGCCATTATATTCATCTGCACATCTATGTGGGAGGTGGCTAGAACTTACAGCTGTAATTCAGTGGACTTCTGGTTTTGTTTGTACTACTTTAATACCACAATTTTATAGGACATGAATTACATTCTATAAAATGACACAGTCATTTTTCACTGAGTCACTTTTCATGATCATTTCAGGCAGTATTGAATAAATAATTGAGGAATGTTTTGATAATTTAGTAAGAGTGTTCTTTTCATGTTTCATTTGGAGGATGACATAGGAAAAATGCTTTAGCTTACTTTTAGTCATATATCTAGTGTCCATACTTTTATTATTTCATATAGAAAAAAATTTCTCTTGCCCAGGTACTAGCATACATTAATGTTTTGATGTTATCTTTGATATTTATCAATTGCATATGAACCACTTAACATTACRGGGGTGTGTTTTCTGAGATACAGTCTAAAAGCAAAAATCTAGTCAGGCCMTCCTCCTCCAAGAATAAAGAAAGAAAAAAGGAAAAGATTTTTCCTGCCATAAAATTGTTTTGAGGTCAGAAAGAATGAGTGATGTCTCTCTTTTAGGCTTCTGGGGAAAGCCTTTCTAATGCTGGAGTTTTCAGGCTGGGAGAAAGAATTCCTGTTTTCAGGCTTTTTCAGACTGGTCAAGGGATTCTGCATCTGCCCTTAGAGCTGCATACATCAAATCTAAATCTCTAGCAGGCCAGGAAAACATCAGGGTAAGCGATACCTACTTCAATGCACAATGCCAATGGAGGTCTAGATGTGTATTTCTGAACACATTTTATAGATCCTACTGAGTTTTGTTTTAGAAAAGACTACTTCAGGTTCAGCAACTACAAAAATTTTAGTCCAATTATTTTAATGGTTTCTTTTTCAGAAGACTACATAATAAATGAACAGCTCAGCCTGAGAGTCTGCCTTTATAAACTTGCTGTGAACCGGGGTCAAAGCACTCTGTACAAATACTGAAAAACCTGGCTCTAATTAAAGCCGACTTCTCTCATAATGAATCAATGTCCAGGTGTGCAACAGGCAGCTGGCAAAGAATACGAGCTTCTATTAGTTCCCAAAAAACACAGACAACAGATCTCGCTCATCTGCTCCTCAGCAGTTTCTTTGACAGATCAATACAAAACCCGCAAGCCCCGACCAAAGTACAGCAGAATCAATACTACAAGGAGATCCAATTTCACCAGTACMACCGATAATGTCAAGCTTGCAGCATTACCTTGGCTGAGGGAAGAGCAATGGCTGATAATAACATATTGTGTTGTTTAAATATACATTTTATGGATTTTTTTTWAAAAAAAGGGGGGCCTTCAGGAAATTTAAAACGCTGCCATGCCATCCCACCCCACTCTGGCTTTGTGCTTTTAAAGACAGCTGCGTTTGCATTTGAAGACACTGCAACTAATGATGACTCTGCCATGACTTCATCCGGGAAGGAGCAGAACCCAGCCGAAACCAGCTCAGGGCAATCTACCGACTCATGCAGGAGGGCTGCTCGCTTCATATAAACAAGCCCATATTTCAAAGCCTCTCATCTGTGAGCAGGTGGGTGATCCAGGCAGAAATCCGGCACCGGAGAGACAGGTTTTTGCTGATCAGCATAACAACCGCCCCACCTAGTGTATCAGCCTCACACGGCAGCATCTTCCTGAGACACAAAATCTCTCTCTCACCCACCGCGTTTTTCCCCCAGCAGTCCCCTGGCAGTCAGCTGGGCACCTGGWGAGGTTCAGGCACCTAAACAAATGTATGGAGGGGATAGGTAACGGGGGGTGCAGCAAATGGGTCAGAAGACYGCGGGGGCAGTTGGGAGCGTACGGCATAAGGTGTATTGCTGGGCTCAGGGAAAGCTGTTTTAGAGGTGACAAGGCCAGATGCTGCAGTAATCGTAAGGATGCTCTTAGCTCTGAMGTCCTACCAAAAATAACTAGAGTAAGTAAGAAGTAACAAAACAGGAGCTGCAAGGGGGTTAGTCCTACTTTATGGCTGGGCAAAACATGCCATTTCGACCGTGTACTCATAAATCCTCACAAAAGCCAAAAAGCTTGACTTTTCCAACTTTTTTCCATTTCCCTCCTCCTGCAGCAGGAAGGCTACCTAAGCTCTTGGGCCTTATAGGACTGGAAATACCATGAACAAAGGCAAAAGAAAGCTCCGTTACCTTCTGCATTCATTGCATGGAAAAAAAGTTAAAAAGATTACTCACATGAGTGAGATTCTCTTCAAGAAATTACTATAATGCAAACAAATTGTTTAATGCCACCAACCTACTCCTTTGCTGTTTTTTGTTGTATAGTCTGTGTTTTTAGGTTCCTTCACAGTCCTGTTGGAAAATCCCAACCCAYGGACAATTCTCCTCATCTCCATGGCAGGGCAGAGCTGGAGCTGGTAAGGGTCCCACATGTCAGCTCTGCTGGCCACCACAAGTAGATAGGCTCCTGCAGTAATTGATGCTAGATGGAGGGCATCCCCACTTTTCTCACACTTGGTGGGCACTACAGTGYAAAAGATCTGGAGAATAAAGATTTTCTACTGAACAGGAATAAAGGGAGCAGAGCCAAAAAGTGGTTTGCTGGAGATAAAGCGGRAGAGCCAGAGCAGAATCAACTGATTTGTCTAGATAAAAAAAATAATTTGCTCTGTTTGTGGACATAATGGTGGGATTATCAAAGAACTGTCAAAAATTGGAATGAAGGAATTGCTTCTGTTCCTGTTGGGGATCTTTCACATTTTAAACTCCCTCCATTTTCCTTTGCTATCTGAGTCCATACTTTTTTCCTCCTTTTCTTTTGATACCATAATAAAAGGACTAGCTGAATGGAAGGAGGTAATATCTCTCACGTCAGAGAGGAAGATCCAACRTGTTCCTCACTCCCACTCACAGGCAGAAGAGGTTGGAGTAACTCCATCACAATCCCCCCCCCTTCCTGTCCTTACCTAAGTAACAAGGAACCCAGGCAGAGCTCTCATCCCACAAGGAGACCCTCTCGTGTGAAGCCAGGCTGTCCGGAGACCCCCACATCATCAAGTGTACCTTCAWAGGGCTTTCACAGGAAAAAGGTCAAAGTTGCTATATTATGTTACCTACTATGAAATTGCTGTAGATGTTTTCTACTTGCTCCTTGTTTAATTTCCTGTGGAAAACAATCTCACATTTATTTTGATTATTATTGAGCCTGGGTAATCACAAAATGTGTTAATGCATCTCACACCTGCTTACATCAGGATTTTCTTAAGAGGCTGGAACTGAAAAAAAACCCAGCCTGGTCCCAAAGGGACATTTGCCTTCCAAAGGACTGTGATATTGAACTTCAGGTCACCTCATCTTTGTAAAGTGTTGTGAAGAGACCTTCCTGGGATAAAAGCTGCAGCGATGTATTTCAGCCGGAGCCAAAGCYTTTTGAAGTCAATAGCAGCATCGCCAGCCACAAATATATAAAAATCATGAATCAGGCCTCCATAAACATGAGGATGACATAGAAAGTGTATTATAACTTCATTTAAAATAAAAAAAAAAAAACAGTAAACTTCTCTGTCTCTTTCTCTTTCTCCTAATTTCTGAATGCCTGGGCATGGCAGGATCAAGTTTTCAGAAGTTTTCAACACCAAAGAAGCCCAGCAGCCATTGAAGAAAACAACAACTGAGAATGTGAATATAAGAGCCAAACCAAAACAGTATTAAACACTGGAAAGTCACAATGAAATCAACAGCCCAGAAACACTGCATTAGACTTCAGCGGCAGTGTACTGCTGCGTTTAGAAAGAGGACCGCACCGCAGCTGAAGGTGAAGCTCGGGTGGGTTGCAGTCACAGAGATGGCTTGGCTGGACCACGCTGCCGTGCTGGCATAGCCCGAGATGCATGCTCTGTTGAAGAATGCTCACTCCRCTAAAAGTGCTGGGTCTCCTTTTTCTCAAAGCCAATGCATTTGCTGAGGAATCAAAATGTCCATATTATCTACCACCACTACACCAAATACACTGAAATGCAAGGAAAAATGTCAGCACAGGCCGGAGGGGGAAAGAAAGGGGGTGCCCAGCCATTTCTCCTTCCGTGGCAATCTCAAAGCACAGTGACCAAAACCTGCTTCCCCGTTCAGAGCGAGGGTCCATGTAGCCAGCCCTCAGCCTTTCTCTTGGAGATGCCTGATAGCTACCAATTGKTTCCTTCCGTACCTGTATTTTCTAGCAGAGAAAGCAAGGCTCCACCAGTCTGATAGCTGGATGCTTCAGTGGTTTAGAAAAACATCATTTAAATGAACTGGACTGAACTGAAGGTGGTTAGYTATTTTGTCATATATACACACATCATCATACCCAAGAACCTATCAATGCCTATGGACGGGGCATACCTGATATGCTCTTATACCTTGCATGTCATGAATTCTCAATGCAAGAACCCATACTGCAATTTTACATACAAAATATGCAACCCTACTAAAAACCGCCCTGYGGTTCTGTGGCAGAGTAGTCAATGCCCACTATCCACACGACTCAGCCAATGTTCAGTGCTGTTACAGAAATTCCCGGGCTCAGAGCAATCCACCTGGGGACATTACATCCCTCAGAGCGGCACGGAGGGAAGATATTCCATTAGAAGACAAGCAAGGAATTTCAGTTCCCTGAACCACACGAGCCTTTACTGCAGGAGTCTTCAGTGTCAAAGTGAATCCCAGAGACATCTGGCATCTACCAAATGCCACTGAACCCGGCTTCTGATTTCTCCTTGATACAATTATTACACTGGCAGAATCACTTTCATAGTGATCCCAAATTGCCTCAAAACATGAAAGCCACTCCTGCAACAACTCTGTTTCAAAAAGACTAACCTCCCATTAACAAATGGAGATTAGGACTACTGAAAAATGTGCATATTTTGATAGCTTTTATTAACATTTAAATAGTTTAGAATCAGAAATCATTTGCATGTRCTTTTAAAACACAGGTCCTTCTCATAAATGTGCATAATTTGAAGCATCTAATCCTGAGCCTGAGATGCATGTTTGCCATTTACAGAGCTCTTTCATTTTTTTTTTTCCCTCTCTCCCATTGTTATGATAATCAATGTTTGTATAAAAACATTTTGGATCAAATCTCATTTACTTCATACATGATATGCACGAAGTTTAGTTTTCTGGGATTTAGTTCCTTTACGTATATAAAACTGAGACAAATTCATTGGAGCAGAAGTATGGAGTTCTAATAAGTACTAGAATTCACTTTACTAATTAGTGCCTGAATTAAAATCTCCTTGACATCATTTCTTTAAAAATAGCAATGGGCTTAGAAGGCAGACAAAACTTGTTTATTTGATGGACTTCTCACTGTCAAGACCCCATTGCTTAGAATTCATCTAAATATTATAAATATTGATCTAAATTCATCTAAGTATATATTTATCTTAAGCCTAGGGTAAAAGTGAGTGCAATGCAACTCCTCTTCAAAATACTGAGGGAGAATTTCCTTTAGCTTTGCCCTTTCATTTCACTTATCTTATTGTCAGTTATTTCTTTRCTGCTTGGGAGAATTCCTTCCCATCTCTTTCACTTCCCTCTGCTTTGCCTCTGCCACAGATGGGGGGACACAGGTGTGGCTCTTCCATCCAGCCAAAAAGCAAGATCCATCTTTATCTCTTCAGCCCAGTGTGTCTGGTGCAGGTGGATGGCTTGTATGCTSAGTCCTGTGTCCCCCGCTGTCATTCCTGACTTGGCCTAAACACAAAACAATAAAAAAACCCACAACTGCAAAAGACCCTGCTCATTGCCACTGCAAAACAGCTTTTTTTCACATACTTTTTAGTGCATTTCCAGCTCTGATTTTAAGTGCTTCCAGCAGGGTAGCTTTCACTGTTCCTCCTGGGAGACTATTCCCCAGCCCAATAAATCTCACTCCCAAGAAACCTCCTTTACACATGTCCCCTCCTGTGCTTCCAGCACTTTTCCAATCTTGGCCTAGAACTAGTGGAACAAATATCTTTTTCCCCACAGAGTTTACACAATAATGCAATAAAGTTGCAAAAGCTGTCTGCTCCATCGAGTTATTTTCACTTGTCAGGAATTTATGTGATATCAATTTGTGTGTTGCTTGCAATAGATGATTTCTAATTTTAATAAACGACAACTACTCCACCAAAGTGCAAAACCATCCAAAACAGACAATATAATTACAAACTTCATAGACGACATAAGCAAGTAAGTAAAGAAAATCTTTACTTAAACTGCTGACACCAGGACTAAGTCTGATGGGTCTTTTTCCCCCTGAATTTGTCAGACTGGTTACAGACATCTTGCCAGCACTCCTTCTGTCCGTGATGTTTCCTTTTTTTTTTTAAAGACTGGCAGCTGCATTGTTTTAGACATTGTAAAAAAAGTGCTTTCATTTGCATTTTACTTAACCCAGCTTGAGTTAAGAGTGATTTCAAAGTAGCACCAAACTTGCTATTAGGCAATTACCTTGCTATTTCGAGATAGCGTGCCACCTTCCCTCACCCAGGATGGGCAAACCTGCAGAGCTGCCTGCCTCCTTGCGCTGCCTCTGCAGCAGGCACTGAGTGAAAGGCTTTATTTGTCCTCATGGAAGCTGCAAGGGAAGGAACTTTCTTCCAGGGTCCGGTGACGATCAGGAGAGCTCTTTGGCACAGAACCAAACAAGGGCAGGCAGCACGTCCGAAGCCCCAAGCTCACCTCAAAGTCTTTCACCCCTATAGCTGAAAGAAAGTCATTCACTCTGCTGTTTCCCTCCAGGTCTGGCAGATTCTGCACTGTAAGGGTACAGCTTTCAGATGCTGTTTCTGATAGACCACTAAACGCACAAGCTGTAGTACAACGCGTTCATGTACYGTGTGCCTGGTGATAAACATCCATATCACAGAGTGAAATGGGAGTTGTTGGCTTCTGAGCCAAAACCCCCTACAAAATCATATATACATTCACTAGTTCAACCTTGTGAAGATCCCATTGGACAAGTCCCAAGTTGACTATATAAATAAGAGAAAGCTCTGAAAATGACTGCATCAATCCTTYAGAAATCTTTTCCCAAAATGATTTTTGCTATTTGCAGATCAAAAGCCATTGTTTATCTCAACTTCCAAAGAATAAGGCAAAATTCATAGCAGATGTGTTTCCGAAGACTTAAATAGCTGGGTGGCAGCATATTTTTTGGATTTGATATTCACTAAAATAAACACGGTGTGAAATATTGCCATTCAGTTTTGTTTGCAGCAAGGCGTAACAGGAAGACACCATTATTTTTTTTTTGAATGTTTAGGGCTCAAAAGTCAAAAGGCTGGAAGAAAGATGCCGTGCCCCTGGCAAGCTGTCACTCTCCCTCTCGGCTCACTCCTAAGGATACAGAGTTGAGAGTCTACTCAGAGAAACTCAGACAGCGGTGCCTATAGCCCAAATAATGAAAGCGGCATGCCATGCTTCATCCTTGGGGCTAGAGCAGTTCACATCATGACTTGGGATCCACTGGCCCCGATGGATTACACTTGCCCTGGCTGTGTAAGTAAAATGACTTATTTCAAATCCAACYCTTCTGAGCTTGCCAAAACTTCTATTAATCAGAAAAAAAATCAGAATTATGTCTCATAGACACTGACTTTTCATGCTGCGCTTTGGTAGCACTCACCGTTTTTTAGATAAAAAGTTCACTTTTTTCAGATAAAAAGTTCAGATAAAAAGTTTCAGATAAAAAGTTTAATCTGCTAACATTAACTGTCAGCCCTGACACTGGGCAACAGAGGAAATAAATAAAAAAGTGGCAAGCAGAGGACTGCTAATTATCCTTTCACTCCC
>JASVER010000084.1:1004472-1016584 GCA_030449065.1 Oceanodroma leucorhoa | reverse complement strand
GCCCTGTATAGGTGGATGGGGTCCCTTAGAATAATCACATTTCTGTGCCAGGGAAATTCTGACACATCTCTGCTGCCTTTGTTCCTATTCCTGCTCCCCAAATGAGAAGGAAAAAACCTCCTATATCAAATTTTCATATAATGAAAAATTCTAAAACCCTTAGACTAATTTACCATTTTCAAGTTTTGTCAGATATTTCTCCTGAAAATGCAGAAATATGCTTGAAAACAGGATTGCTTCTACAAAAAAGTGGATTTTCACAAAATTCGTATTTCATCAGGATACATTTGTATTCAAAGAAACTTTAGCTAACTTAACAACTTTAGATAATGTAGGGATTGTGCCAGACATCAGCCTTTTCCTGATCCTCACCACTGTGCCAATCCTTATCTTAAAAAGGYTCTGAAGCACTTCTCCTCCATTCCTAACATTCAACAACCCTTTTTTTCAATTTTTAGGAGATCTTTTTTTCCCTTCCCAATGAATTCCTAAAACTGAACTAATCTCCGCTCTGCCTGTACAGATTCTGACCTTTATCTCCCTGAGACAGCCACAAAATAAACTTAAYGTTTGCAGGTTCCGAGTCCATTCACATCTCCGTCTCTGGGGTCGAAGAGCCTCCAACATCTGGGAAGCACTGGAGTGCATCGGACTTGAGTGGGCAGGACAGAACCTAACACATACACAGCCAGRCCTAGACAGAGGATCATCAGAAGTGGTACGTAGTCTATTGACACAATATAAATGAGATTTATTGAAAGCTGTGGAGAAGATAGAAAAGAAGCTAGTAGGGGAGAGGGGAGTGAAAGAGTGGGAAGAAGGTGAAAGGAAGAAAGAGATGAGAGCCTTTTATTTCCAGTATCGTTTGGATAGGAACGACTTGGGTAAAGGTGCCAAAACTGAGCTACCGACTGATGCATCCAGCTAACAGAAATAGTGTGTGGCACTGTGCAACTGGCCAAACTCCCCAAGTGGGAGCCAACACAATTTGTGTGCGAGACTGAAGTCATGTCTGAAGTTGAAGGGGAAGAAAAAGTAACTGCTTTTAATAGGAGTCCACTCTCCCCAAACAAGTTTTTCTTCTTGATACCGTAAATTATGCAAATGTTAAAAATGTAGGGCAAGCTGTAAAATATATATATGTTTAATTAAAAAAAAAATTAAATGTTACATTTTCAGAAAAATAAGACATTTAGTAAAAAACATGATAATTATTTCAAAGAGAAGCCATTTACATACAGTATTTTAGCATGTGAAGGGTCGCCATGTTGCCACCTCCAGTAGAAGGCTTCCTCTTCCACATTTCCCTCCCAGCCCCACGCTGTTAGGCCTTGTATTTCTCTGAATGGGGCCAAGTGGTTTTAACAACAACGTGAGAAATGGGAAGGGCAATCCAGAATGTGCCAGGAATATATAAGGAATATATAAGAAACATGAGAGAGAAGTGAGAGAGTAAGAAAGTGTCCTACCACCAAAGCATGCGGTGGTTTAAACTGCTTTTTAGCTCCACTTCATTATAAAGTCCTCTACCTGAGAGCATGGCAGACTTGCAAAGCATAGCGGCTTTGAAGCTTCAGGCTATGTTAAAGCAGTGCCAACGCTTCTGAGCCTAAGTACTTGATACTGATATAATTTACTAATATTTCACTGCTTCAGCCTTTCGAAACTCAAAAATCCTAACAATACTAAAGGCACTCGTAGAGTTTATACAACACAATGTATTAAAAGTCCAATTCTGCATCAAAACTGCGTGATGGGGAACAAGTTTCCTCAGCTCACCACYGCGTTGACTGTCTACAAACTCTGCTTGTATTTCAGGAAGATGACAGTGCTTTCCACATGAATGAAAAGCAAGAGCATCCCTTGTTGTGGTGGGTTTTAAGACTGACAATTTCAAAGACAAAGTGAAAAGTGATTGAACTTGGAACACTGAAGCCAGGATTTTCTATTTTCTTCCAGATATTCTTCCTTTTTTGCCACTTGGTTTGTGCCTGAGAAAAACTAACTTCTGCATCTGTTAAAAACAGCAAAATGCTAGGTAAAATGCTAGGGGGGGAAAAAAAAAAAAAAAAGAAAAGATTACCACTGAAGATATCTTTGCCTTATGCTAAAGCATGCTCAGTGAGAACTACTAAGAATTCAGAAGCAAGACTAATACTGGTGTTATTGAAAACAGAAATCCTGCAGACTTTCTGGCACTGAAAAGGTTCTGACTTCAAAAAGCAAAAATAAATAAAAATGTAAATTCTTCACCAATCTTTAAAAAACGTGCCAACTACCCCCAGCCCTTTGACCCTAAATAGTGCCTGCTTTTTCAGGAAATAATGGCAAAAAGAGAAGGAGGGGGGTGGGGTGGGGAAGAAAGATAAATTATTTATGCTAACGATGGATTTGACTGATGATATGTTTAGGTTTTAAAATCAAAACAAATGCTGTTTTGGAACAAGTTGTTTACATTCAGCAAGAGAAGGAATAAAAAGTTGTCTTCAGCTATTCTTTAGATCACTTCTTCAGGCTTCATACTTGACATGCGGTCTGATATTAAATGGTTACTTGCTAGAAGCCACACACCAGCAGGAAGTGCTAAAAGCCAAAGGGCCTTGAGAAACTACAACACACACAGTAGCAAAACGCTGAACAGATCCCACAGTCAGCTACTGATTAGTTGCTGCAAAATACCCATTAAATCCTACCCTGCGAATGTTTGCAGTCCAATTTCTACTTAGTCAGCCAGGAAGATTATTACCACATTTCAAAAATACTTTTTTTTCAAGCCTGAGCCCAAGTCTGAATATTTGATTGTAAAGCTGTTGTCCCAGGAACTGGGTCATGTGTAAATGACACATAGTATACATGGTTTGTATTTGTGTTCCTAGTGTTCCCCCTTGCACACTTAATCAGGCTGGGCTAATACCAAGAACCTACCCAGTTATTCTGCAAGAGTTGGTGTGGAATAATATCTTTCAGCCCAGTACAAAGCAGGCAGATTCTTATTTCGTATGCATTATGGTATAAACCCATATTAGAAATGGCTGGCTATATTCTGGCACACGCTTCTTCCCTGCAYGCTCATCTAATCTTATAAACTAAACCAGTTTTCAGGCAGACTTGAACTTTATCAATGGATGCAGTACAAAATGTTATATGATTCCTGGATTTTTCCTCAGCACAATTCTGAAAGTACAAGTTACATGTAAGCATGACTGGAATGAGATTTAACATTATGCGATGATGGTCTAAGTATGTTTCCAGATTATTATGAAGTAGATGCTTAAATTCTATAAGCATATGTCAAATTTCTTATAGTTATGGTTGCTGCCTCTTTCTGATTGTTCAAATTTTCAAACTGATGGAAAAATATTGTGGACTTAGGGACAGTCATGCTGAGTTTAGTTTCTAAATCCCCACCCACGATGATTTGTCTTAACTTCTACTATACTACCCCAAATCATCTGCCTTGGGCTTCTTGCAAAGTTCTGTACTTTGATTTATGTTGCAACCAACTCCTGTTTGATACAATGGAGAATGATGTTTTCCTGCAACTCTGTATTTTCATACAATGTACCAAAACCATCTGCTTTGGTTATGAGTGTTCTTTCACATCATGAGGCTGCTCTCCCCTCACCCCTATCTGATGATTGAAAGACACCATTTTTCTAACCGCCCTCCCAGAGTACATCTGATGCCTTTTTCACAAACACTGAACTCAACTCCCATAGACCTTGGTAGGACTCTTGCTTGGTGTATATGGAAATTGGATCCAAGAAACTAGAATCTGTAGCCATTTTGGGAAACATGAGTACAAGTCCAGAGGGAGATACAGGCAAACCTTAACAGCTACCTGCCTACCTAGCCAAAATTTATCTTTTTCCCTAGGTTCCAAGCCCCCCGATAGTCAAGTCAATCTCTAGAGGAAGAGTTTTTTGGGTTTCACTCTTTCTAGATGCTCAAATATCTCCAGGTGTCAAAAACATTTTATTTCCTTTGCATCAGCCAGGAAGTCTGTCCTTTAAGAAGAAAATCTGACATTTATTAAGTTTGCAAAATGGAGCACTCTAATAATGAAAAGCTCCAATAAGTCCAAAAATCATCAGTTTTCCTCCCATCCAACATCAGCCACTCTGATCACTACATGAAATCTTCCCTGATTCTTCACTTCAGTGGGTGATTTTAAGCCAGCCTTTCACCCACCCTATTCTGGGATCAGAAGCAGATGGAATCGTAGCTGTTGCTCATTATCACTTTGAATAAATTAACCTGCAAAGGACCGGTTTGCTAACCAAAAATTCCCCAAACAATCCCGGGTTGTACAAGTTTTGAGGCAGGACTGTCATTTGCAATCAGCCTTTCACTCTCTGCTGCAACCCAACATTTGCGGTATAGCCTGAAGTATTGATGAACTGCTGTCTGAATTCTCAGGTAGGTTTTTTTTTTCATCTGTCATCAGAAAGGCATGAAAAAAAGCATGAAAGGAATGGAAACATGCGTGAGGAGCTCATCTCTCTACCCGAAAGATGTGCTTCTTAGCAGTGGAACAAATTATCTGCAATTTCTGCTTCTCGCTAAAGAGCAAGACCTCAAGAGGAACTGCAACAATATGACAGTATCAATCCTGGAGTGGAGAAATAGGTGGTTTTTTGACTTCTGGTCTGAGCAGTAAAGTTCCCTTTTCACCAAGATGTACCCTCACCACAAACCTCACTACCTTCGGAACAAAATGCATGGCTGTATAGCAAAAACCACAACACTAAAAAGAGAGCAAACTGAAAACTATCTACGTGGACATGCAGATAAAGAACGGGCACCGCAGTAGCTGAGGTTGGTGCCTGAGGGCCGTCACGAACAGAATTGCCGGCGCCGCGTCGCAACTGGAGCACAAAGGCGGCTGATATGGAACAGCAGCCTCCCCCTTCACCCTGCACTGGGGCTCACCGCTCACACTGAGAGCTGCCCTCAGCCCTACGGCCACCAAATCTAGATTTTGGAGAAGTTCTGGGAAACCATTTGAACAGGTTCTTTATTTCAAATGCAGTCCGGTCCCCATCTATGCTGGGCAAATCAAGAAACTTGGCTGACTTGATTCACTTTTAAGGTGGGTTTAAATCTAGTCACTAAAAGTGGAAGGCTGCTTAAAGGTATGTAATTCAAGCAGCATTCTTGGAGTGGCTCTGGTGCTGCTCTGAAATTTTAGGAGAGTGTTTTTTTCTTCACCATTCTCCTAGATTTGCTCTGACAAACTAGCCAGTTGTCAGGTGGGGCGTACCACGACACTGAAGTGACGCACAGGCTGTGCCTGCCACAGAGGCTCTGAACCTCACTGACATTGCACTTTTTCAGGGTCTAAATCAAAAGTCTAGATCGTGCCACCCTTACTCATGATGAGGATCACCTTATTCCTCCCAGGGTTTACCAGAAGTGAAGAAAGAGTTGGAAGGTAAAGGCCTGATACAACGATGGGTGAGGTGACAGCCCGGAGAGGGAAATTAAGTAATCTCCACCACTGACTGTAAAAGAAAAGGCCAGCTTTAAGAAGAAGAAAAAAMCTGAAAATATACAGTCCTCACAAAATGGACCGCAGCTGATGAAGTGAGGTGCTGTAAAGTGATACCAGGAAGTTGCTACTTTCTGCATATGATAATAGCAGAGGAAGGAGTGGGGGTAAGAAAGCACAGGCAGCATAAACATGGGGACCACACGACCAGCCTCACTGTACTATCAAGATACATACAGTACTGATCTAGAATAACAAACAACAGATGCATTTTATGAACCACTGCCAAAGCTGCTTTTAGAAAGGCTATTATATTTCCCTTAGCTAGAAGGGTCTCTACAAATATTGCCTCTTAACAGATCCTGCATTGAGAATGGTAGATCAGGAGGTGGTAACATAAACTACAGTGCAAACTGTCTATAGGGGTACCAACCCATCACTGATGGAGTGCGAGGAGACAATATCGTCTTCTCAGAACAACTGGCATCGGGATCTAGAAAACGAAGACAAATATGCAACAGAAACTGCAACTTGTGACTTCAACAGTTGCAAGTGAATCACTCCAAGAACAGGCAGTAAGCAAACATTTTGCAGGTTATTTATAATGTAAATTGTTCTTTTCTAAATAGAACAGGTGAAGGACAGGTAACATCTGATGTAAATGAGTGACCTACTTTAATCAAATACTACAGCTAGAGAAAGAGGTAGAAGCAAAAATAATAATAAGGCTCATATTGTTTCTCTAAGTGCTTCACATTTCTGTCCCCATTATGGTTGTTCTCCAGGTTAGTGGAGGAGTGAAAAAACAGGTTATTTTAATGGCATCTCAGTATAAAAACAATTCTCTAACCACCACATTAAAAATTAAACAGCTTTGCATCTTTAATGCATACTTTCCTTTTTAAAGAGGGAATCAACAGTTGTGTGGCAGCATGTAAGTATTTTTGTTGTGCCCAATGAGCAGCCAGAAAAAAATACAGGAAGCAGCAATGGAGAAAATACAGGATGAAAGAAAAGATGTCAAAAAAATAAAACCCAGAGAAAGCAACTCTTGTCCCTTGCTGGCAGGAAGCACATCCTCAAAACTGAAAGAAAAAAAATCAAGTAGGGCAACAAGGAGGCCTAAATTTTGTAAGAAACTATAAAWAAGAACACATCTTCGAAAACACCATCATTTTACCTCCACTGGATTTGCCAGTCTCCTGTAATGAACTCAGCTCATTGTTAGTAGTCTTTGTAGTTAAGCTAACAACCAACATAGTCTAACATTGACATAGTTTCAATCTTGTCAACCTCTGTGGCGATCCCTCTGCGTCCAGGTTAAGGCATCTTGTGTAAACATCAAGTCATAGGACTTTGGTCATGCAGCACTCTTCCAGACGGTGCTGAAATACACCTTACACCTAAAAGTAGTCCTTTCTGATTTGGACAAACCACTGGAAACTCCTCCTTCCACCCTGTCCCAAATGTCCTTCAACGAAACTTTTAAGCAGACACGGAAAAAGGCAGAGCAGAAAATGATGCAGAAAATGGCATGTAGAGTTGTTTTTTGCTTGCAGCCTCTGGCCGCACAAGCTGAATCTACTTGCTCCTATGTGACTAAGCAAGTTTTCACTCCCTCYCTCATCATCAGGCAGACATAGCCGTATATTTGAGATCCCCCAAGCAAATGGTCTGCTTCATCTTAACACTCCCTGAGGAGCAAACGTAAGAGGACATTGTGGTCCATTGCAGACCCGACCATGCATTGCGCTGTCCTACTTGTGCTGCAGCAGAGGAGGTCTCTCAGTGCACTCTGGAGCTTCCCTGATAGCATTGTGGTTCACGGGTACCTCTGTGCAGTAGAGTGTACGAGTGCATCCAAAATACCTACATCGCCAGGGACGTACGTGCCTACAGTCTTGTTTTAGTCAATAGAACACGGCTGATTTGCAACTGGGCGAGCACACATTTCCAAAATGTGCTCAGCAGTATGGAGACACAAATTTCATTTTCCTTAATATCCAGCCTGAGGAACCAGCCTGAGTAAAGAATAGCCCAACTGAGTATGTATTTATTTTGCTTTGGCTACTTTCAAATACCTGCACTGCAAACTAGAACCCTCACTTCCTCTCATTTTACACAGCAAAGTTACTCCAAATCCTGCAGGAAGCCTACTCTGTCCCAAAGGGCCAGCTTCCACCCCCAGATCATCCCCTGTGCACTTGCAGTGGTTACCTCCTGAAGGAGGATGGTGGGATACTGACTCACACATTTTTTTTGCCTCACCTGTTAATGTAAAACCCGAAGGCGATATAAGTGCATGAAGTAAAATCCTAACACGCAACTGAAGCATATCGTGTGAAGCGTTAGGACAAGGAGTTTTGATGTCCCCACAATACACCCTGAAGCCTTCCTGGGGCTTTTCTGTCCTTGCAGTCAGAGATGCTTCGGTGAATGGGTGGGTACCCACGACTTTACTGGGGGTCATTTAAACCTGAGAACATGGGCAGGAAAAGCCAGGAACTTGATGAACATCATCTCGCGGGGTAGATCAAGCACCACGTAAACCAGGGACCCACATTTTGGCCACCGAGAGAAGACAGTCCTAGGTCTGGGCGGGCAGGGCAGGGTGTGGAGAAGGATGTCTTTCCCCAAATTCTCCAGTTCGGCTCGGCTCCGGGGGGGGTTCGCACAGAAGGACCCTCCCCTCCCTCCCCCTTACCTGAACCGCCCACGTTGGACCGGAGCAGGCAGATTCTCCGGGAGGAGGAGAAGGAGGAGATGTCGCTTTGGGAGCGGCCGCGGGGACCGGGCAAGGACCAGGTGGGCAGCGGTGCTCCCCCGGTGCTCCCCGGCCTCTCAGCCATCGCCGTCGGGGAGCCGAGAGGGGCAGGGAAGAGAGGAGAGGAGGGAAAGAGGCGGCGAGGGAGGAGAAAAGGAAAGTTTGCAGAGGAAGAGCCGCCCCTCGCCTCCGACCGCCCCGCCGGAGCGGGGCCGCCCCACCGGGACGGCGACGGAGATTTTGGGTCTGTCGGAGCCTAAATTTTGTGTCTGCACAAGGGCAAAGCAAGAGGGGGGGTGCATCTGCACACCCCCCCGGGGTGTCTTCGTGCTCCCCGCTCCCGTCATTTCCAACTCTCGGAAAAAAAAAAAAAATAATTGAGAATCAGTTAAAAAAAAGAGCGGAGCAACCGACACCACCACTTGTGTTTTGTGTAACAGGGTGCCCTCCCTCCTCCCCCGGCCGTCCCCCGCAAAAGCGGGAGGTTGCACAAGGCATCGCACCCCTGCAGCCGAGCGGGGAGGGCGATGAGTCAAATCTCCTGGCCCCCCTCCCACCCCCCCACCCACCCCCCCCCGCCTCGTCCTTCTTAAGGTCTGGGTTGCAGGCAAGAGGCTTTTCACAACCGATTTTACAACCGTATGACTCAACGTTTTGGGAGGAAGGTACTCCTCCCGCCTTTCAAATCAGAAGCGGGAGTCACACCGACTTTGGCAAAAGCAAAATCAAGCCCCGTGGTTTCATTTTCTGGTGTTTGTTTTACAGATACACTTCTACGACACAATTAATCTTTAAGGATATTTAATGTTTTCACTGCTTTTTACAGGCAAATTATTTTATATTCTGCATCGAATAAAATCCTTGCTGCCCTGAAGCCACTGGCACAATGGCAAAGATAGACAGGACTTCACCCTGTATTTTTAATGCATCCAGTGCCACATTATCTAGCTATCAAACATGAAAGTCCCATTCAGGCTGTATGAAAACCTTTTAGCAACTACCACTCCCCAGGTCTGAATCAAATCCTATCGAGTCTGAAACATGTCCATGTGAAATTCAGTTACTGGCTTCTGCTTCCCACCAAGCAACCAAGTGCCCTCCTCTCAACGCCAAGCCCCGTGCAGCTCCCCAGGCGCGGTGGTTTGGTGGTCCTCCCAGCAGTCACGCGGCTCAGGCACCCTTCGCCTTTGTCCAAGCGATCGATCCAGTACGTGAGTCTTGTCTGTCAGCCATTAGACAGGTCAAAAGGTCTCTTCTGCTCAGCATCTCCCAGGGAATTGCCTTCATTATTCCCTCTCCTTCTTCCCTCTGCTGACAGAGCAGCCTGTTCCTTCCCTAGCTGTGGAGAGCTTTCCCAGCGGGACTGTGCTGCGAGAGTGAGAGGCAAGGGCTTCTCCTCGCAGGGCACAGCAGTGAACTCCACACTTGCAGACCTTCCTGTGGGCCCAGTGGCTCCAGCATCATGCAGCAAGCACGCTGTACCCAGGTTTAGAGAGCTTCCTGCAGTTGCAGATGCCGGCCTTGCGTTATTCACAAAATCTTACAAAGTACTATTTTTGTTATTTTTGCAGCTAGCATCATTACAGATGTGACTGTGCACTGAGGACCTTTTCCCTCACTGGAGATTTCAGTAGCTGTGCCTGTGTGGGCTGGTGACATTTTCTGAATCTGTTTATGCCTTAATCAGAAGTGTACTCATGGCTGCTATTTACTGAACTGTTTTCTACTTCTTTTTTCTTCTTTTTTTTCATTTAAAGGATGTGATCAAGTCCATTATTGAAATACAGTTTCTGCTCCAAATCTCACCAAAGTCGAAGGCAGGTCACTGATGTCAGAGGGCTTTGAGTCAGACCCCTGAGCTTTTTTTAAATCGTTTTTCCTTCAAAGCATTTTGAGCCACAGAGCAGTTGTAACTTTAGTGTGCTGTACGGAATAACCTTCAGAGAGTCTACTTCAAAACTCCCACATTAAGGAGCTGCTTAATGTCTGCAATCCTTTGGTACTGTCAAAAAGAGAAGGAGAACATGAAGAAATCCAAAGATAAACTAAAAAAGATACCGTAGCAAGAGGTGAGAGGCATTTAAGSATTCCTTTTGAGAAGCAAAGTGACATCTGAAGGGGTAAAGGTAAAAGAAGACAAGAGAAAGTAGGTCAACATTGAATGTAAAAGAAATATGAAGAGGGTCCTATTGTGATATCAAAGTGCTTTTGTAAATCAGAGTAATGTGAACAGTCAGTCAGAAAGAATGATACCATGGAAGTCACAATGTTTYTTATCAGCCTGTAACTTAATACAATCATCAAGGTACGTACATAAATGAAAATATTAAAAAATTATGTTCTTCCCATTTTCACAGCCCTTTAGATATTTTTGGATGAAAYGTAACAGCTATGGTTAATGCTCTGGAAACTGAAGTTCTGTTTCCATAGAACAACAGTAAAGTATACATCCCTCCCAGGTGGAGAGAGATTAATTCATTTTTAACTGTTTTGATGTGATTGCCTAAGAAATTTCCATTCATGGTGATGATTTTGCAAAGTTAGTATTTGCTGATTAAACCAAATTATTTCACAAAGCCGTCCTATCACTGCTTGGGTCTGATGCAAAAATCCGCAATTTGGGCATCGGGAAAGATGGGAGAAGYGCCAGCATGGGCTAAAAGATGATGGAAGATGCATCTTTTAAAGYACATGCCTGCCATCCATGGTCCGCAGCGTAAATGCAAAGTGTCGTCTACTGAAGCAAGGCAGCTTCAGCCCAGGCTTCCTCCAAAGTCATTCTAGTGGTCAAGGGAATATCTCTTTTGACAGGCTTTGAGGCACTTCTCTCCTCTGGAAGCCATCACATACTGGAGCTGCAGAGTGATGAACATGCTGCCGGGAAGCGAAAGGACGGGGGATGGGGAAGGGGAAGAGGGAAAGGAAGCTCTGTGGTGGGACGCTGAGCCTGTGGTTGGAAGCAGGCGGGAAGGGCAAATCCAGCAGGCTGCCGAGGCCACCTCTGAAGCAGACCCTGGCTGCAGATCCACGACTCAGGCTGGATCAGACTGCAGATCCAGCAGACCCCGGCCGGCAGCTTTCGGGCAAGCACCGAGGGAGAGGGGCAGTCTCTCCTCGGGGAGGGGGGCAGTGACGAACCGGGCGGTCAGCCTGGGGTGGTCAGGGCCTGGGGTGGGAGGAGCACGGTGAGATGTTGGCCAAGGCAGAAGTCAGTTACTTCATTTTCTTCRAATCCTTAAAATCCAAATTTGTGATCAGATAAAACAGCACCGACGGGGACGAGACCCCCAACGGCCGGCGCGCTTCTCCACACAGCGGAGGGGAGGGACGCGGCGCTGCCGGCTCCACCGGGACCCGGCGGGGGTGAGCCTTGGGAGGGGCAGAGCCGSAGCCCTTCACCTGCAGGCGGTAGAGACAGGCCACATATTGACGGGAGGGCGGCGGGGCGGGGAGAGCCTGAGCCCGCCTTGCGCCGCGGCCTGCCCCGCCCCTGCCCCCCCACCCCCGGCCCGTGGTCTCCCCCGGCGCGGCCACGCAGCGCTGCGACCCCCGCCCTGAGGGGCCTCTTGCCCCCGGCCCGCCGCCATGTCGGGCCCGCCCGGCTGCGCCGCGCTGCTGCTGCTGGTGGGGCTGCCCGGGCTGCTACCGGCGCGGCCGGCGAACGGCGGCGGGCGGCCCCGCTACGAGCCCACCTGGGGCTCGCTGGACGCGCGGCCGCTGCCCGCCTGGTTTGACGAGGCGAAGTTCGGCATCTTCATCCACTGGGGAGTGTTCTCGGTGCCCAGCTTCGGCAGCGAATGGTTCTGGTGAGCTCCCCGGCCTGGCCCTGGCCCTGGCCCTGGCCCTGGCCCCCGCCC
>JASVER010000084.1:978237-1004387 GCA_030449065.1 Oceanodroma leucorhoa | reverse complement strand
CCGCGGCCACCTCAGGCCCCGGCAGCCGGGAGGGTCACAGCGAGGTAGCTGCTGCTGCGGATGGGTCGTCCCAGCGATATGAGGGTTTGCTTGGAGAGCAGCTCTTGGGGCAGGTGGGGTTTGGTTTGGTGTGTCCCCCCCACAAAGCCATGATTAGGTTTAAAGCCCTTCTGCAGAGTGACCCCGGAGCTGAGGTGTGTGGGAAGAGGCTCATTTCCCCCTGAGGCTGGTCAGTGAGACCACGGACTCTATGGTGACGTTTATGAAGGAAGCGGGGTTTGATGTGCTTCTGGTATGTCTGACCATCTCTCTGCCCAGCCTTAAAACTCTTGAATATGTTGGCTAACGTTAACCAAGTTAAGCAGAGAGCTTGCAGAGCTGAAGGATGTGGCTTCCACAGCGTTAGTGAAAGAGGCGGTTGAGTGGCAGAGGGAGACCTCTCCAGGGCCGAGATGAAGGGGCTCTCCCCACGCTCTGTGGGGATGAGGCTTGGGGGGGTCTCCCAGCCTCCCCGAAAGAGCCTTGAGCAGCTCTTGCTGGAGGGCTGTGGGGAGGCCTGTCTGCGGGGAGCGTGGGAGTCCATCGCTCCCTCCCTCCATCGCTGCCCTCGCTTGGCAAGCTGCCTGCAGTTTTCTTCTGCGCATTTTGTGCTGTTGATGGTTTTCTTCTTTTTTATTACTATTTTTATTAAAGAGTACTTTCCACTTAAAAGAACCTAAAGCTCTGATCCTTCGAATAATTTTAGTTCAAAGGCTGAATAAAACGTTTGGTTTGTGAGTGTTCACTGGTTCAAGACCTTTGGCTCCAAGCATTTTTTTGCTATCTTCTCTCCATGCTCTACCAAATACTTCCTGTATGACTTCAAGTAAGTCACATTATCATTTACAATATGAAGATAACAGCAGCTCTGTGGCAGAGCTATGGTAAATCTTAAATGCAATATTCATAAAACAAACCAACATCAATATAAACAAACCACAGTTTTCTGAAGGCAGTATTTGGCCTGCTCTTCTTAGAATTATGTTTGAGGGTTTCAGCAGTTTTTTAAATGTGAACTCCATTTACTAATTAATTACTTAGGGGGGGCTAGCTTTGAGTTCAAGCCTTACTGTGAGTGCTGTGCTCTGATACTGATACACAGATTCAGGTTCAAGCATTCTTTTTTTTTTTTTTTTTTTGGTTGTTACTCTAAAAAGACCCCAGAACACGCTAATGTAGTTGATGAAGTTGTTTTTTATATCCCTGATGCCTCCCATCCTTAAGCACGTGGGTGTGAAGCTGCTTCAGGGCCTTCTGGCAGCATGTGCAGTCAGATGACTGAGGTCCTGTCTTAG
Organism: Oceanodroma leucorhoa; assembly: GCA_030449065.1. Lineage (NCBI taxonomy): Eukaryota > Metazoa > Chordata > Aves > Procellariiformes > Oceanodroma > Oceanodroma leucorhoa. The sequence continues at coordinate 1,003,053 of JASVER010000084.1, read as the reverse complement.
CAGCTTCAAATGGAAGGTCATAAACTCTGGTATCACCCAGCCCGTCCTCCTTCCCTCAGAGCTGCATAACCTTTGTCAGGATGTTTCTCGAACCCAATCCTGTCAGAGTAGAAATGCTCACATTGTTAGCAAACTATGTGACAAAGGGAGAGAAGCAAGGATGTTACTTGTTTCTTTATGCAATTACGTATTTTTAAAGTCAGAGGGTTGGTTTTTTTTTCAGATTCTTTCCTGGAGGGAGGCTGTCTCAGCCTCTTTCTTCTTTTCTTTTTTTTTCCCCACTGGCTGCCAGAGATTGTGTTTGTTTATGCTGAAATCTGTTTGGGAAGGTTACAATATCCATAGGTTACTGTGGTCTTACAGAACTGAGGTCAGAGTTCAGCTCAGGACAGGAGAGAGAAACACATTTCAAACATTCAGATTCTGACCTGATTTATTCCTTCACTTTCAATTTGTTTGCATTTATGTCTAAATTTGCCAACAGGATTTTTGCTGCTTCGCTTCATTCATAGAAAGGTGAATGCTTTCAGACCCTTTTCACATAAGTATTAACAGTCACAGCGTATGTTGTTGTTAGAAGGTCTCCAGCCATAAGGCCGTTTATGCAGTAAGGGCCGTTGCATGCCATTTCTGAAGCTCCTCTTTCATTGCTAGGTAGGGGAGGGATGGAGCAGACTGAAAATAAATAGTGCTCTATTGGTGATTTATGACCTCTGCCCATCATGAGAGTGAGAGACCACCCTCGGACCACAGAGTGGAGCTCCAAACCTTGCTGTGGACTAGACTGGTTGGAATAGTGACAATACTGGATCAGGAATTGATGTGTTGGGGAAACACAGGATAGAAACCGTCCCTGCCTTTGCTAGGTGGGATGCAGAAAGAGGTTGTCAGCTTGTTTTTCCTTCTGGTTCCTAAATCTGTGTGCACTGGTCCAGTGGACCGAGGTAGGTGTGTGCCTGCATGCTAGAGCCTGTGAAGGAGGTGCGTTTGTGAGTGTGTGGGGTTCTTGCAGAGGCAGGTTGTTGTTGGAGGACATGCCTTCTAGTAGGGTGCCTTTGCTTTAGAGCCTCACGTGTGCAGCAGCTGCAGTGCTCTGCAGTCACAGCTCTCTCCTGCTCTGGGACCGTGGGCATCCGCTCACACATCGATCAGTCAGCTGCGTTTGGCATAGAGGACTCTGGATCAGCAGAGAGGTAAAGCTGCTGGCCCGCGTGTTTGTGGGTTGCAGGTATTGCAGTGTGGGGGGCAGAGCAGAGATGCCTGATGGCTGATGTGTGAGACTTGAGGAGGGTAAGTTGTTCGTCCAGAAAAAGCGCATTCCTCGTGCCACCTGAGCTGCTTACGTGGACTGTGTACCTGTGCTCTCTAGTATGGTTTCCAGATTTGGGTACTGAATAAGACTGCCAAGTATAGTTGCTTTGTGACATTGCTCCAGGTGAAATCCTGGGATCTTTCCAAAGTGGAGTGCTTGAAAGAAACAGAGCATGGGGAAAGAGGACAGAGAAAAGGAAATCTTTGATAATTAGTACTGCAAAGTTCTGAAGCAGTTTTTACCCCATTGCCAGTGTTGTGTACCTCCAGTGCATGTGCCTCTCAGTGTGAATGCAAATAGGAGCTGAAAATTCTCTTTTCTTTGTCGAAAAATGCACCAGAAGATATGTTTATGCTCTATATTTTGTAGGTGGTACTGGCAGAAGGAAAAGAGAGAGCCCTATGTGAAATTTATGGAGGCAAATTACCCGCCTGGGTTCAGTTATGAAGATTTTGGGCCACTGTTTACAGCAGAATTCTTTGATCCCAACCAGTGGGCAGATATTCTGAAGGCTTCAGGTGCAAAATATGTTGTCTTAACTTCAAAACATCATGAAGGTAAGTGGAAGGTTTGTGAATGTTAGAAATTGTTGCACTTCTGTCAACAGAAGAAAAATTCGGGTAACTTTCCTGCCTGCTAAGAGAGCTAGAGGAAGCCCGGCAGGCTTACCTGCCCCAACCCAGTCAAAGAGCAAACAGACCACCCAAGAAATGTATGTGCGTTTTCCTGGCTCTTACACAAACACTATGGCCATGAAGCTTGCATAGAAGGAGAAATAGATTGTGCCATTGTTCTGTTGCTGTAGGTAAGACAGCCTGAAGTGGTGGGGGCAGCTGAGCTTCCTGCAGTAGTCATAGTTTGTTTTTTATTGTGCAGTTTATTGCTCGAGGAACCACAAAAGTGAATTCTGCACTGCTTCATGTATGGAGAGCTGCTGTGTACAGGCAGTTAACGAGCTCCGTAGGTTTCTCCAAGGAATTTAGGAGTATGTTCCAGGAGTCAGCTTCAGAGTTAGAAACAGACACAGGGTATAGCTCTTCCSGATACAGTGCATAGAAGCCAAAACCTTGAACCAGGTCTGGAACTTTACAGGCACGATTGATTTTTGGCACTGTAATTGTAAGATAACCTGCAGAGAAAAGTAAAGGAAAAGAAAGTGGTTGGAAGGAAACATGGTAGCAAAGAAAGTATATTACACTAAGATGCAATCTGATAGTACATCTAGTGAATGTTGTTGGTGTTTGGGGAGATGTGGGTTCAAGACTGGCAACTAGTAAATTGTGAATTTTAATCTCCGCTCTAACACACATAAAATCTTGATCCTGATGATGCCTGTGGTGTAATTCCCAGTGACTTCAAAAGAACCATGATTCATTTAGTCTGTCCTGTAGCCTTGGGCATGAATTTTTACCTTGTTTGTCTAGTTGATGCAATTATATGTATCCAGTTCACAAAAATATTACAAGATTTATTAGGCAATGAGTATAAAACAGTTTGGAGGTGAGAGTGGAGCTCTTCTGGCAGTGGTCTAAGTCTGCAGTGCAGTAGTACTTACAAGTACTTGTGCTGGATTGCTGGTTAAATCCCTCCTGATATTTAATGCTGATATTTTAAAAGCTGTTTCAGGAGTTTCTGCACTCTGCTTACATTCATGTACCGAGTAGTTGATTGAGCTGTTATAAATGTCAAGACAAATGAAAAGTGAACATTTGCATAAGATCTAAACAGAAGGGAGGAGAAYAGTCTTTGAATGCAAATGATAGCTTGTGCATTCTGCAACTGAGAAAGCATTTTATCTTCCAGTTGTTGAATGTGTATTCACATGTAGATGCCTCAAAAGTTGCTGTATTTTTGGTTAATTTAATTGGGACATATGAATGGCGTGAATAATTAAGGAGAAGGAATAATTATCCTAAGCAGTACAGAACTGGAAAATTGGATGTTTTATATATATAAAAATATAAATGCCTATGTGTATGAATAAAAGAATACATAAACATATCTGTCATGGTGTCCTGATGTTATGACTGCTATCATTGTGCATAAACATATTATAGGCATACTTTATACCATGATAACAATATTATTACATATATGATTTTTATTATTTTATATCTATTTTTTGCAACACACTTGCAAACTACTTTCCAGAAGGACGAAATATAACTTCCCCTCTTCTGCTTCCCTTTCTTATCCTTTAAATTTTCTCTTTTCAGGCTTTACTTTGTGGGGGTCCAAATATTCTTGGAACTGGAATGCTGTTGATATAGGACCAAAACGAGATCTTGTGGCTGAACTAGCAACATCTGTTAGAAACAGGACTGACTTGCATTTTGGGTTATATCACTCCCTGTTTGAATGGTTTAATCCCCTCTTCCTTGAGGATGCCACCAATGTCTTTAAGACAAGAAAGTTTCCAACCAGTAAATCATTACCAGAACTCTATGAAATTGTGACCAAGTACCAACCAGAAATAATTTGGTCTGATGGGAATGGAAATGCACCAGATACTTACTGGAACAGCACTGGTTTCTTGGCTTGGTTGTATAATGACAGGTACATAATGATGCTGGTTTAGCTCCTTATCTGAAATTCTGCTCTGTGTCTAGTTTTGTCTGTTTTCTGTGTGTTTTGTGGAACCTGTTACCCCTACTTATGAGGACTTTACTAAATATTAATTTTCCTGAAATATAGAATCCATGTCTGTCTTAGAACTATCAAAGCTTCCTTTAGAAAAAGACTGTTTCATACTTTTTTAACCACATTTGCAACTTAATCAGTTAAGATGGTATTGGTTATTCTACCTAATTATATTCTTCCCTAAATACTGTCTACTGCACAGACGAACAGGGTAGCAGGATAATTTGAGAATACGGTACATCGCTGTCATCGCAGACTRAACATTTGGCAGTGGATGTGAAGTGCAGGCTGATTTCTGGCAGACCTTCTGTGAAAGTCTGCAGCATATTTCCCTAAGAAATGCCGATCTGGACCTTTTACTAGGAAAGGATAAGAATAGGATTCCTGAAATTGCACTTAATCTAATTGTAATAAATTAATAGTGCAGAAGTCATCTTAAATGTTAGTTTCTGGGAGGGAGGGGTATGTGGGGGGAAGGGATTACACTGGCTGTGACTGTTTTTTTAAGAATAAAAATCATAAACTGAAAATTTCTCTGTTTCCAGCCCAGTCCGGGACACAGTTGTGACCAATGACCGCTGGGGAGTTGGCAGCATCTGTACACATGGTGGCTTCTACACTTGTAGTGACCGGTATAACCCCGGCCACCTCCTGCCTCACAAGTGGGAGAACTGTATGACAATTGACAAGAGGTCATGGGGGTACAGGAGGAACGCACAACTTGACGATTACCTCACAACTGAGGACTTGGTGAAGGTACAGTGGGACAAAAGAGTTGCCTGCAACTTCTGATTCTCCCTCCTGAGCATTATATTATGCTATGTAACATTTCAATTACGTATCCATTTTTATAAAAAATATTGTTTTAATTGAATAATCGATGAAATAATAAATCACTTTGTTCATTTGCAGGATGGAATATCCATGTAATTCTTACTCATTTTATAGAAATGACTAAGAGAAAAATTATCTAGTAAAAATTCAGCCAGTTTCTTAGAAGTTGTTTCCCCTGTGAGTAACTGGCCAAAGACTGACCCGGATAGACTCATAATTACCTTTTCTACTAAGGTTTTCTGGTAACTGCACCTCTAAGTTGATGAGAAGCGAACAGTTGCAGTTTCACGGTTCCTGTTTAGGAACTCCTGATTGAAGGTGACATCTTTTCCCCCTTCTAGCTAGAAACAGTTTCCAACTCTTAATGGTCTTTTTACCTTGTAGCAAGAAACTTTCCTTTCATCCCACTTTATTTAAAGAAAAAAAAMCAACACACTTATTACAGACATACAGATAAACACTAGCAGATGCAGACAGCTGGTGTTAATAGAGCGCTGATTCCCTTTGCTAGTTTAGGTTCTAAAAAGGATTTGAAGCTTAGGAAAACTGAATGAAAGGAAGACTGATCGATCTTTCAGATAAATGCATTTAATTGCAAAATTCAGCTAGTGAGGGGAAGATTGTTATTGTTGCTTAATCCAAATCTGTTCCAAGTACTGTCCTTGCAAAAGATAATTTCAAATTGAACTAACCTCTTTTCAGAGGCAGAAGGTTTGAATTCATTCAGTAGCTTGTCTCCAGCTCTCTGTTCCTCAGACTTGTGCATCTCAGTCCATGATCTCTGGAGGGCAGTGTGGATGTGAACACAAATATTTATGGACTCTGTCGAAGGCTTCCTAGTGTTTTACAGACGTCTCTGTAAAATAGGGAGAGCATCAAACAGAGGAAGAAGGAGGAAGTTGCTTCTCTCAGCTTCAGTAAAAATGAAGTGGCATCTATTAGCCTTATTCTCTTCCCGTATAGAGAAATGATCTATCTATCTGTTCTATCAGTAAAACCCTYGTGAAATTCCTGCAGAAGTCAAAATGTTAGAAGGTTGTAGGATCTGATTCTAATGTAGATTCAGTCAGACATATTAGTGCAAAAATGTTTTTTGGGCTGTTTTCTGCCATAAAAATGGACAGCAGAGCTTTGTTTTATGTTTAAATTTTGCACTGACTGTTGTGATGATCCCCAAAGTCTAAACATGCATCAATAACATAACTCGTTCAGTTCATTGTTCTGAAGCAGTGTGCCTGGCTTTAGAAAGAACTTCAAATACATGATTTCATTAGCCGTAACCATATGTTCTGTGTATGTGTTTAAAAACATTTCAGCAACTTGTAGAAACAGTGTCTTGTGGAGGAAATCTCTTGATGAATATTGGGCCCACTCACGATGGTCGCATCGCAGTTATATTTGAGGAACGCCTGAGGCAGATGGGTGCCTGGCTGAAAGTCAACGGAGAAGCCATCTATGGAACAAAACCATGGAGAGCACAGAACGACACTGTCACACCAGAAGTGTGGTATGGCTACTGAATCAAAGTGTAGGCTGTGTAAAGCAGCAGCAGTGTATGTGAAATTTCAAAATTCTTAATGACTTGATGCTACAGAAATCACCATCTTACTTTGTATGCTGTGAGGAAATTAACCCTTTTGTCAGCTTAAGTAGCTGCACGTAAAAGTGTGTATAAAACTGTAGGTAGACGATGGGTGTCAGAGAATGTAGTTTCGGGATGATGCTGAGGCTGAAGGGAAGGTTGCAGGTGTTTCCTTAGATTTTGTGCTTCTTAGTGTAGCTGGGAATGGAAACTATAAAAAAAAAATCCAGAAATATAAAACTGCTATGAAGTGTTTATCTGTACAAAGAATACTTTATGTCACTGTTTAGAGAGAAAGAGGGGAGAGAAAGAAACTAGAAATCAGCCTAGCATTCTGCATTTCTTTTTAAGGTAAAAATGCATGGGAAGATAACAGCAGTTGTTTGGTCACTAAATTCAGCCAGTCTCTGGACTCTTCTCTGCCTTTGTGCCTCATAGCTGCTGTAACGCCTTAACGATCCATCAGGGTTTTGGTCTTGACCCTCTTCTCTGCCTCAGTGGGCCTTTTTACTCCTGTTCCCAGTGAGATTTGGCTATCATCTGGCTCTCGCCTTGAAATGCTGAACTGTTGACTATTTAGTAAAACCACTTCCAAGAGCAATAAAAAATTGTAACTAAATGAAGGAAGGAGGAGGAATGTTTCAAATGTATGCCACAAGATTTCCAAGGACATACTGTAGATAATGCCTGCTGAAATTAAATTTTTAAAAAACTAGCTATGCACATACTCTTATTAAATTTTTTAAATGGAATGTCTGTATGTTTGTGTATAGATGTGAATTACCGTATTTTTCTTAATATAACCCACAATTATCTGTTAATGATTCCCTCTGCCCTGCAAGTACCTCCTTCCTACATGGCTGAGCAGCAGCCAGTTATTATATGCTTGCTAAAGTTACTACAGATGCTTAACTCTAAATTCAGTTCTTTAATAGTCTCTGTTACCTCTAGTTTGTTGGAACATATTTTCAATGAACAGTACTTTCTTAAAGGGTATAAATTGTCTGAAAAGATGGTTATGTGTATGAAAATGTAATTAATGCTGACTTTTCAAATCCGTTTTTCTGGTCTTGAAAGCACTCTATATATCGCTTCAAAAAATTTACAAGGAAAAACTGACATGCATTTCTGTTCCCCATTTCCAACCAGGTACACTTTCAGCCCTAAAGAAAGCAAAGTCAATGCTATCTTCCTTAACTGGCCAGTTTCTGGGACTCTAGAACTTGGTGAGCCACGGGCTAAGCTTGGAGAAACACAGGTAAAAGACGACACACCCAACACACCCCCATTCCCTCCCCCTTTCTCTTTAGAACAGTGAGGTGGTTAACACACAGTGCAAGAAATGAACATACTCTGAAGGCAAACACCTCTAGGATTTGTCATGTTCCATCAGTGTTTATTTTAGTTTCTGTCATCTTTGGGAATGCATTACTCTTAGGACAGAGTACACTGGAAGAGACCCAGCAAAATGTTTGTTTTTGTTCTGGGACCTCCTTGTCATAGTCCTCCCAGTGGGATGTTTCTTCTCCAGCAAACAAAGTTAGACTGAATTGTTGCTGGGGTATGTTTTAGCTTGCAAACTAAGGATCATAAAAAGAGGCCAAGCAGGAAAAAACCCTGCCTCCCCACCCCGTTTCCTGTGTAGACTCTAACTCAGCATGACCTTTCTTTATAAATAGCCATCCTCATGACTTTGGTGATATTGTAACTGCTGTAATGGTGGAGTAGTTTCCAGTCAAAGCCTTGCACAAAGGGAGAGCACACAGAGGTTTTCGCTGCCTGGGGATGCTAAGTAGTAAGTCAGTGCGACCCTAAATGTGTGTCTTGGAGCCAGCGGTGGTCAGAAGTTGAGGATGATGCCACACCTACACTAGCAAGTAGTGTAACCCAATGGAAGCAGATGTATAGAGCAGAACAGCTGGTGCTCAGGACTTAGTATCAACACTGTGCATTTAAGATGGGGATTCGCTTTGGCTTAGCTCTGTCCCGGTCTCACGCACTGGATGTCCACTAGCTGCTGAAATGCATTAAGGGCGTTTCTAGACTGTCTCTTCTGGTCTAGTTCCATATGAAAATAATCTAATTAGTGCCAAGACAGCTCTGCGATAAGGAAGACAGAGTAATTTCAGAAATTATGTAGATGCATCTTGAATTTTGAGGAGGTGCCTAGACTATATGAGCACGAGAGTAATGTTCCTCAGGGGTAGAACTGGTCTTTAGCTGCGCCATTATTTTCAGCATTTCACCAGCTGGCATAAGAGTCTCGCCATAAAACCTATTTGTGTGTTTTGAGCGGAGGGGTTCTTCAGGTCAGCGTTGTTCTGAGATACTTGGCTGCCCTCTGTAAGAAATACTGCTTGTTCAAGACTACAAGTTCCACCATGGGAAACAGGCATTGCAGAAATAGGTGATACAGAGCTGTGTGCTGTGGTACCTGGATCCCTGCTTAGACCCAAATCCCATCCCAAATACTTCTGAAAAGTGTTTATGTACCTTTTAGAGACCTAAGTACTTCTCAGGACCCAACATCACTAGCTTTATTACTTACATTACTGACAAAAATACTTTGCAAGTATTTTTCTACTACCTTTAATCATTGTTTTATCATTCATTTGGTTGATTAAGTGGCATTTAAAGGTAATTGGATAGTAAAGTAGCTATAAAGCAACATTTCTTTTGTCAATTTTGCAATTATATGCACTTTGAAAAGGCACTGTTCTAATTACAGTGTATGATGTTTCTATCTCAGGTGAAGCTGATTGGCTACAAGGAATTGCTGAAATGGGTTGCACTGGGAGAAAAGGGAATTGCGATTGCTCTACCTCAGTTAACTCCTAAGCAATTGCCATGTCAGTGGGGCTGGATTTTGCAACTGACTGACGTAAACTGAGCCGTACACCGCCGGAGCCTTGGGTAGTAGAGAGCGCTGATGTTTTGCCCAGTTTCTCATCACTAGTTTCTAACTCTTACTTGCTTGACTGAGAAACATCAGTAACTTCACTTTTTTTCTGAAAGGTGGGCTGTTATTAATGGAGTGGAATGAACCTCACATGAAATCTAGCACTAGATAGTTGAATCTCTGCATACAACTTGTTTCTTTGAACTTCTGTGAAAAACTGAGCATCTGCCTTGACCTCTCCACTTCTTTCAGTCAGTTTCTTGCCAAGTTATGTGAAGAATGGGGGGGGGGGGGGGAAGACACTGCATTTTTGAAGTCATGAGAAAGAACAAAGCTAGCTCAAGCCAGCATTCAAATGCACAGCAGTTAGTTTTCATGCATTAAAGAAGGTATACAACTGACTGCCACAAAACTGTACAGTAAGAACTGTCAGTTTTAGAGAAAAGAATACAAAACTGGCAGCTGGTAGTTTTAGCTGTATCTGCAAGAACAGTCCTTAAGGGTTAGGAATTCATCACAAATGCATGGAGGTAATGCCRATGTACATCTTCATTTCTCATCATGAAATTCATTAATTTTATCTGTTCCTACTGTTGAGTAATTTTATCCATTATTGGGATACAAGTGAAGTGGGAGGTTTGGTTTTTTTTCTGTTTTGTGTAATTCTACATAGTTAAAGCTGACTCTTGTTTACAGCCATTGTTTTTACACAGTTACCAGGGTGCCTGCTGTGGACTGTTAAACAAAACATATACTTCAATGACTAACTTTTTTTAAAAAGATAAATAATCAGGAGTTGCTAGGGATCTTCAACTTTGGCAGAGAAACAACATTTTAAGCAGAGGGTGGGTTGCATCCAACTTGAAAAATTCCCAAACTCATCACGTGTCAGGATTTGTAGGGACAGACCTGCAGTGTCAAGTTTGCAAAGAGGGGGAGGTATAGGACAACAAAAAGCATGAATTTTTTCAGTGTAGAGATCAAAGGTTTATTCTTCCTGAGCAATGTTAGTAAGTGCAAAACTATTACTGTGTAAGTTAAACTCTTGACATAGTTGAAAGAATAAATTTAAGTGAGGGCCAAATGAGGTTATTGCCTTTGCTGCTAGTAATGTTAATACACGCACAAATTTTACATTAAAATATTTTATTACAATACAGACAATTGGGCTCAAAATTAATACAAATTAAGATAAAATATTTACAAGTTAATGTGTACAGTGTAGCTGTTTGAACAGCATAAACAGGAGAACTTCTAAAAATCCACATTCCTTTAGTATTAAGTAACAGAGCACACACCCCCCGGGTTGTTTAAGAGGAACGTGCATCAGTTGGCAAAGGCTTTCTGAAGAGTGAGAGACTCTTTGGAACAACATTTTTAAAGTTAAGGAAAAAAAAAAGTTTTCCTTTATAAAAAGAAAAATTTGGGAAAAGAAGAAGAAAGAAGCCTCGCTTCATTCTGCTACTCTGTGCTATTCTTGGATCACTATCATTAGTTTTTTTCCAAAACTTACACACCCCATGCAAACAAATGGGTTTTTTAGTAACTTGTTGTAATACTGCCACCAGATGCCTTTCAGATGCAATAAAAATAATCAAATGAATTATGGAAGAGTTTAACCACTTTTTTAATAGAAAAGTCTTTACATACAATGATTCTTTCAACAAGAATATTTTTAATGGGTGTTTGAAACAGAATTCTATTAGAACAAAAATGGGCTCACTCCCACTTTTTTCAGAATATTCTTTCTGCTGGTCTACCACTCCTACACCATTATAAAATTAACCCAAGTCTCATCAGTAGTCACAAGGGGTCTGTTATAAATACACGATCTAGTCCTATAAATGTGCAGTTCATTTCTCCAGTTGCTGAGGGGTACTAAAAGCTTCATAAACATTAGCAGCAAAATCTTTCACTTGTTCCATCATCAACAGGTCCTGGAAGAAATTTAAAGAATAAATTTGCTTAATCAAACACATCCACCACTATTCTGGTTTTGCTGCAGTACATAATTCATCATGAGAAAAGCAGCTGGCACTCCCGCAGAGATCTAACTCAAATTTCTTGCTTTAGAAAGGTTTATGGGCAGACCTGCAAGTAGAACCAAGTTGAGAGAGCTTTTTGTGCTTCTACGCAGTTTAGCAGAGGGAAGAGGTTTTAGAAAAATAGCATATTTTTGGAAGACATGAGTTTACAAAAGGTTTAAGTTATACCAATTGTTTCTACTTTCTTTTTTTAAAGCCACTGAAATTAAATGGAATGAAGGATGTTATTAAAAAGAAATATACAACATTATTTTCAAAGTTTTACTTGGGATATTTTAAATAAACAAGATTCTTACCTGAACAAAGTGACTGGGTGTTTCACTGCATACTGAATGGATCTGTCCATTTATTATTGGAATTATCTTGGCTAAAGGAAGACTGACACTGGAAAGACTAGAAAAGAACAAAAAATATTGACCCAGACCTGCTCTGACATTAGTAAAGCCACTGAACTGTGATTATTACAATTCTAAATAATTACTACTTCAAAAGAGTTGAAAGACTGCAAACTAAAATGTACAGATGAAGCTTTTTTTCCTATCAAGTCTTTAATTTCATACAGAGAAGTACCAAAGCAAATTTCAGTTGGTGTTCCTATTACACACAGTTTCACACTTGCAAGAGAAATATGATTTAGCCAGAGTCTTTACATGTGTGTTTATGTAAACAGTTGTTAGAAGTGCCAGTCTACAATCTCACACTATTTCAAACTCTAAACCAGGCTTAGGACAGACAGCCAAACTACAGCCTTTGGGAGATTTTAACTGATGTAAATAGCATATATTTAAATAAAAACATCACACTCTGAGAGCCATCAGTTATTAAAATAAACATACATAAACCCAGTTATTATTCAAGGTTTTAATTTTAATGTTTTAGAAATCATATTTCAAGGATTTGAACTCAGCTTTTGGATTTGTAGCACTCTCACTGCACTGTTTAAAAGTGAAATTAACTTCAGAATAAAAGMGATTTTTAAACAGTCTTCTAGGAAGAGGCAGAAGATTCTGGATGTTAGTATCTTTTGTTCAGCATGCCAGCGAAGAACCTAAAGCTCCATAGGTGCTTTGGCTACATGTGTTTGGAGAATCACGGTAACGGCCACCTTCCTTGAGAACTACAGCAACTGGCAGTCAGAGCCTGGGGCGTACAGAGCTTATCTGCAGGGGAGCGCTCTCCTCCTCACGGCCTCACAGGGGAGGTACTGCAGTACATCCCTCGGTAGTCACCACCAGTGGGGTAAATCCTCCTTAGCTAGGAAAGGCAGTCTGCTTGTATGGTCTTGGCAAAAAGTGGGAAGTATAGGTCGCCTGATTTCTACTTTTAGATCTGCAAGTAATGGTGGGAAAGATACCTCACGTGAATTCTTCATGGGTGAAGTGAGGAGACTGTATTATTGTTGAAAAGCAAGAAACAGAATCCTTTCTGGCGTGAGAACTTCGAGTAGGCAGGAAAATCAATAGCCTTTTTTGGAATTCACTATGAACCCAAAGCATTATTCACATGAGAACCACAACAAAAGAAAACATTTACCTGTTTACAGAGCCATTCTGAGAGAGGTCCTGTTCAGTAGGTCTAAAAAACTCTGCCATATTGTCCAGCAGTCGGCTGAATCCTCTATTTAAACACGTGCTCAAAACTGTACTGAAGTCTGGACTGAAAAACAAAAAAATAAAAATGGTTTGATTCCTGGGATTTATTTTTTCAAACTAAAAATCGCTGCAAGTATTCAGTGCTATAGATGTCCCTCCCATAAAGGAAGATATACGACCCAGACAAAAGGCCATTAGTATAGCCACCTCAAGGAAGACCAGCTCCCCAGTAATTCCGCAGCAAACCAATCAACAACCTACACTCTACCCTAAGGTTACTAAAAACCAGATAAATCTAAAGCATTCCTCACTTCTCTATTTCTTACTAAGTAATAACATAGAAGGGACTTACCCTTAAAATGCCCCAGATCTCTAGCAGCTAAATTACAAGAATAGTTTGGCATTTGGCTCARTTCACTCCTATTCAATATTTATTACAGAAGCCTCACTTCAGTAGCTCTCTGGTAAAAGGACGCATACAACCACTCTCAAAACCATGCATTAAAAATAAATTCTGATAAGCCAAAACTGGTGTTCATTTTATCAAAGCAAGTAAATCCAATAAAACTACTCTCAATTTATCCTGCTTTAGCAGAAGAGAAGTACTCCTCTGTTCCTGCATGACTACAGAAAAGGTGAGGAAGAGRGAAGGGGGTCTGACTGGGAAGGACATCCTGGTCATCTTGTTAAGGCAGGATTATTTCTTATAAATGAGTTTCAGAGCTCTCAAATTTTGAAAATCTCAGCCTACAATTAGTGAATATAAAAATTTAATGCAGCAGAGTTGTCACACACTGCAAATGAAAGTTGACAGCTTTTTATATGAAAGTAATTGTCTTACATAAACAACAGTTGTGAGGATTTTAATATGAATACAGGATATTTCTCTATACCTTTCTAGCATATCTCTAGTTTCATTAAGTAATTTAATTGTAGCAATGTCTCTTTCTGTGAGTCCACAGGCCTAGAAAAAGCAAAGACAGACACTATTTAGTAAGAAATCCATTGGCAACCGTTAAAAGTAGGAGTAGAAATAGAAGAGTTTTGTACCATGGAATTAAGTCAAGATGTATAAATGAAATCTATTTAAAAGAAAAGACTTATTGTAATAAATCAGATTCTTTATAATTTGTGTTCTAATCTTCCTTCTAAATGGTCACTGTAGGATTTTTTTTTTTACCTAAAAMCAAATTAGCAGGAAATACCAGACTAATTGAGCAAAGTATTTTTTCCCACTTCTGACCTCCAAAACTGAAATAAACCCTGCATATCAGCTTAAGTTAAAGAGCAGGTAGTCGCACACTGAAGCCTAAGTTTCTTCTTTATACTAGTACAATATCAAGAACGAGTTTTCTCCAACGTGTGGTGTKGATGAAGACACACACCTTTAGAAAATTAAGGATGTTACTTTAATTTTACAACTGAGATTAGATACACCTTTCTCTTGACTCCTGTTCATTTTCCAGCCCAAAGCAACAAAGGACTCCAGCACACCATCACCTTCTTGTGCATCAACCAAGATGCTACAACCATCCATGATCTTTGCTGGTACACAAGTGCAAGGCAATACAATTTAGCTTAGGGCTGATTTAAGCTGCACTGTGTTACAGCATACGTCACAGGCTAAAACCAGTAATTGGGCTGTGTTTCTGAGCTCAAAGCTGACATTCTGAGGATGACACTTGTTTTCAAACAAATCTGAAGAAAGTACAACTTTACTTTGCCTAGATTAGAGAGATAAGGACACTTGATTTATGAAGGAAGTGGCATTGCCATTTATTAAAGATACAGATACTAGAGGACTGTTAAGCACYCTTCCCCCCAAAAACAAACAAACAAACAAACGCAAAATTAAAAAAGGTAGATGAAAGAAATTGAAATAAGTACCTGGGTAGCCAAGGGGTTTTCTTCATCTGGCATCAGATAACGACATAAGGGAGAGTAAGATGCAATCTGATCTGAATCTTTATGTTCCACTACCTTCCTGATATCTTTAAGTTTCTGTTCCAGCTCCAGAAGAGATAGAGTGTGCTTAAGGGAAATACTGGAAAGGAAAAAGACTCCAGTGTTGATTGCAAAATGAATAATGATGCTTTTTTCTCCTACTGATAACATGTTCACAAGTAACAGGATCCCAATCTGCTATATTGGTTTGCACTGGCAGACACAGCCTGCTATAATAAAAAAGTTGTTTTGGAAAAAGTCAGTATACCTGCCTTTTTTTTTTCCCCTCCTTCTAATAAAACTCATTGTTTTGGGAACAGTGATCACAATAAAACTTAAAAGCTAACCGCAGAGAAATATAGACTCTTACCTTCCAAAAACTTTATGCACAGCTTGTTTAACAATAGTTATTAACTCAGTCAGTCCTAGAAGGAAGAAAGCATCAAAATTATTCTAATGATTTGCTCAAGTCTAGGAAAGAGTACAATTTTATAAGTGTAGTTAGCTCATAATAAGCACCATACCATCTCCTAAAAGGTGCTGAATACTTGATAAATATTGCTGCTGAACTTCAGGGGGAGCTAGTGGTGTCTATGGGGAAAAAAAAAACAAGAGTTCCATGACATGTCAACAGTAGAGAACAATGCAAAAATAATTTCAAACCAGTTGCGACCAGTTTCCTTAATCTTTATAATACCCTGCAGCAGATGGGTTCCCCCATGCTCATGCAACTCTGTAGCTTCTGACTCTCTTCCTGCCAGCAACCCATGGATCTTTCATAAGTCCTCTGGCATAGGAAAGTCTCTTAAAAAACTTCATTGCAGGTGAAACTAGACCTTCCACCACACCAAAAATTAAACCTAGTGGAATAGGATATTTATGCTCAATCCTAACAAAAGCCTATCTGTTAGAAAAGAAGCTTTCAGGAACTCAGACAGGATCCCAATTTGCTCCAGCAGAGTGCCTCAGAGCTGGCCCTGTCAACCCAATTCTCTATTGGAAAAATAACAGAAAGAAAACATGTTTCTAGTCCAAACTCATCTTGCCCTTTTAAAAAAAGCTTTTTCAGGTTTTACATAATGAAGCACAACCTCCATCAACCCTGGCCTCCCCAACGAAAGCTTTTCTCAGACCTGCCTTGACATGCTGCTCTTTGACTCTCAGCAGGAGCTAACAGAGGGGCATATGACAACTAATCAGAGTTTGTATCCATTATTTTTAAATGAGCCATCCAGCAATGTACAGATCTTACTCTGTACAATGGGTATTTGCTTACTGTGGGATTGATCTATTTTTATTGAGCAGTGATAGATATACTACATAAACAAAAACCAAGTCTTCTACCTTGCTTGGCCGCACCAACAGACATTTAGGTAGGTGGCCTTTTGTAGTTAAACAAAATAGTCAAAATTTCAAAGACAACATTTTTCTTCTTTAATCCTAGGAAAATTTAACTGGGGGAATTAATATATGTCCTAAGCATTTCTATACATTTGCATACATATCTTGGATCATTCACACAGTATTAGTGTTTCACAAAAAATGAATGAAAGCAAAGAAATTATTTTATGGTGCTTAGATATGAAGTAACCTTCTTTAAGCAATACAATTGCAGTCAAAAGATATTCTTCAATAGTTAGTATTTTGTTAAGCAACAGTATCACCAAATCATCCAAATTTAGAGGCTATTAAGACACAACAATATATGTTACTTCCAGTAATGCTTCCACATCTTCCACTCTTATAAGAACTCTTGGTTTCATTCTAACACTCCTAAGCTATGTCCTTTTTATCTCTCACTAAATAATCCTTTCAATTCCAAGAAAGTGGAAGTTCTACCTTTGAAACAAAACAAGAAACTTACTGTGCCGTTTTTGCAGAGTGCAGCATTATCTAGGTAGATGTAACCGCCAATAATATTTAACTGGACTCGCAAAAGAACTACTAGCATACAGGTGCTATATACAGCTACAATGCTTCTTGTGAAACCTTGAAAAGAGACAACAAAATAACTTCAAAGTCAAAGAAATAAGGGTGAGTCAAGGAGGGAAAGTGCTCTCCAAGACTCAGGAAGTGCTGATGATTTTTAAATACACAATCACATTTCTCTCATTGGTTGTCATAACACGTTTTCACAACACATACCCAAGATGGTAATGAGTCTAATATGCTCTGGATCTACATCTAGTGTGTCCCATTTAAAGTTCTGTATTAGTATCATTTTATATGATACTTTTAGACAAGTTATTTTGGGGGGGGGAAGTTGCTCCAGAAGGAAAATGGATGTACTGTCATATCATCTTTCTTCATTAGGCCAGGAAATACACACAGTGTGTGCAGTTAAGGCACAGAAGGCGTAAAAGCAGCTTGGGAAAAAAAAAGCGCTACCTAAGGCAGGAGCAGCTAATATCTAAAGAAAGAAAATGAAAATGAGCATCAGCTACCAGCCACTAGGCAACACAGGATGTGTGGAAGAAGTGACATGAATAAATATGCATGAATGCTGAGCAGCAAGGACATGGGAAGAAAGGAGCCGGATCAAAAGTAGGGTCTGTGCAGGTGTTGTGAAAAGGAGAAACAAAACCAAAAGGAAGGAAAGACAAAACCAGGGAGGTAGTAGGGATAACAAATAGTACCAAGGAATCAAAAGCAGTAAAAAAAGCTCAGTAGTATTCACTACATAATTATCTGACTTCACTATTCTTCTTTCCCTTCCACTGCTTCCATCAGCCAATAAATAAGACGACTAACCAAAGGGTTCGTAACCACCGCTATGGTGGTCATCTCCAACAGGCTTGAAAAGAGAAAAGTGCTGGGCATGTAATGGCTGGCCTACATTTCTGATTGATTTTTTCCGTTGGGGTCAGCAGAGAACCTTCTGAAAAACTAGTTTGATTTTTATGTGATGGCGCAGAAAGTTCTCACAAAGTTCTCTTGAGCAGGGTAACATGAAGGCCAACCAAATTCTTCACCTTTGTCTCTGAGCTTCTAACTTCCCTCAGGGCTACGTAAAATTCCTTCATGAGGAGCTTTTGGGAAGGRGGGCAGGGAGGAGGCTTGCCATGTAGTGTGTTACACTATCTTCATATCTACTAAAACAACAACCCAGTGTAAAATGTGCATTTTAAAGGGTGTGAAAGACTTTTTAAATTTATGCTAAATATTATGCAGAATCAATCTTTCATTTCCACTTACTTATTATCTTTAAATCCTCCCATATTTCTAACTTGTTTGCTGGCCTGTGGGAAAAATAAATGGAAATATTAAACATTAAAAAGTGTATTTTCCTTGGAAATTAATAAATATGTTAAATGAAATAGCAGTGCTCTAAGGCAAGCTCATTTAGCTACTATAATTATTCGGATCAGATTCATGTCTACATTGATTTGCCTCATTCAAGAAAGCAGTATACAAACAATACTCTATGAAAGTCACAGAAAAGATATTCAAACTTTAACGTATAAATGCAGTATTTAGTGATGTCAATTATACACTTACATTATCAATTTTGAGTTACTATGCTAGGCAGTCAGATAAAGCCCACTGATGGTACAAAGTGGTCTTTTCTGGGGCCTTGATCCTGTATATACTTAATGTAGACCTCAGTTCAGTAGGGCTTCCTGTATCCACCTGCGCATAAGTGCAGGATCAGAATTTCTATATCCTACTTTCTTGCAAGATTTACCGTTGCCTGACTTGGTTTTAAAGTTCAGATTTGATCATCCAAAACCAAAGAGATCGTGACCATCTGTAGAAAAGAAGTCTTGTGCCATCCACACAAATGCAAGTTGATCTTTTTTCTTTTGTTTGGGTGCATTTACGTTTTTGACCTGACCAATTCCTAAAATTCTATATATTTTGCAGTCAAAAGAGCAAGGCTGTAGATTGCATAGATACACCTGAACTGCCTAAGGTACACTGCATATTTATAACTACTCTCCAGAGGTAACGTTAGCAATACAGCAGCAGAGATAAGAGCAAGCTAACCATCCAAAAAGTTTTATCAGCCATTCTCGCATGTTAAGCACTGTCAGTAAAGAATGGCTACTGCATCTCTATCGTGGAAGAAATAATTTGTGAAAGTCACTTAGAGAAACATTTGGTAATTTCTTAGGATCAGAATTAACACTTAAATATTTAGGGCAGATAGTTGAGATTAACCTATGCTTAGACTTTACAGTAACCTAGTTTATAAAAAATAATACACTTTTCACCAGAAATCATTTCTCTTTACAGGCACAATTAACCACTGAGGAATGTTTCCATCTGTCTGGAACACACACATGCACTTTGGCATTAGTGTGACCATTATATCACTTACATAAACAATGAGGTTTTAAGCTCACCAATAAACTATTAAGTCTACAACTCCAAAAAGTAAAGAAACAGATGAAAGAAAGGATAGCTGGAAGAGATACAAGGATCCATGGCACATACAAAAACGGTTTACATACTCCTCTTTTTGCAAGCTAAATCAACAGTTTTAAAAGCTATTCTAAAGCAAAACAAAGGAAAGACTGTTAAAAAACCATATCTCTATAGATAAAACACTTAACAGGACTGAAAACCACATTTGTTACTTATGAGTGGTAAGTTTTCCATGCCAACGGAAGAGAGAAAGAGAAGCCAATACATCAACATCAGCCAACTACCTTTGCACCTATTATGTCAAAACATTTTCTAGAGCTGATGCTTACAAAGTTTCTCCTTACCACATAAGGCAACAGCCAGGTAATAGTTTAAGTCTGCAAGTATTAAACCTAGCAGTGGAAATGGATTTTCAGTCTTCATCTGCTGCAATTTATTAAGACTCAGCTGCTACTCAAAACTCGACTTCTATTTCACATTCATTTATTTGGAAAACCATTATCTGCTATAGAAGCAAAAAGCAATGTGAACAAAAAAAATACACATTTGGAATAAAGCTAAGTGCTGAATAGGTGGGAGATATGCAACACCTGCAAGGCTACAGCAGCAGGTACTTCACCTCACCTCATTCAATCACATTGCTTTRAAAAGAGGACAACAGACAGAGCAAGAACATCTGTGGTCGTGTGTGCGGCTCCCTCTTTAAAAGTTTCTGTGGGAGACTGAACACTTCAGCCTGCTTACACCCTGAACCTACCACTGGCTGCCCCAAATTACTAAAACAATGTGAAAAGGTTTTAAATTTAAGGAATTGAATGGATTTTAAGTTAAAGGAGTTTACCTAAGTCATAACACGATCTGTAACATATGATAACATAGATCCATAACATGTTAAGCCATAACATAGATGATGTGAGAAAAAGAATACATCTTCAGGGAATTTAAGAAAGGTAAATCTCCACTTCTGCTCTCTTGTATATTCAACAACAATGGCACTCAAAGGTCTGGAGCAGTTTGATTCATCTTCTCAAATGGAAATGGTAAGAAAACAAATCTATACCTCCATGTGTAGCACAACAATGCAGAGCTKCTTCAAAGACTCACTTCAAAGTGGAATGAGCCCTGATGGCTCGTTCCATGATCTGTGCCTACCCAATCCCTTCTCCACCTTTTCAGTTCAAAAAGTTAAAGCATTTAGTTAAAATTTCCTCAGCATAAGTCAAAAAAGGAAGCATTAAGACACAAACTCCACTGTAAGATACACTCTAAATGGACATCCATGCTTATAGGATATTGCATGTAACCAGCATTTTAAAAAATACTTGTTTTCAGAAATGCATAACAATAATATCAGAAAGTCTCATCTCTATTTTCACTGGGATTATTGGAATTCAGAAGTGTGTCATCATACCCGTAAACTGTTTCAACTAGTCAAACAAGTTAGGGACACCAGATATAGTTTGATAAAAGAATGCATGCTACAGAGAAGAAACTAAGGCATTGTATGACTTTACCATTGAACAAAGGATTACAGGCCTCTGTAGACTACCTTGCTGCACAGTCCAGAAGACAAATCTGGTGATCCACAAGATCTGTTGTTCACTCAGGTTAAATTTTCATTGAGTAAAACTCTTATTATGACAAATAAATATTCCATTAAAATTAACTTTTCCTAGTTTCTTGTTGTTTGGGATAAATAATATTCAATTACAGTTGCAAATTCTCAGATAATCTGTTATAAAACTGTAATTCAGACTGTAATTCCCACTTTAAATACCACATTCTGTTGCCTTGTCATGGGAGTTTTTTGACTGAAAAAAGACAATGACTGGATAGGTAATCTATTAAATGCTGGTCAGCTGAAGTTACAGCTATATAAATAAGCTAGTGGGAGGTAAACTAGAAAGGCAGTCTAGAGTGAGTCAGAAACCCTGTGTTAACTGCCCACATAACACTTTTACTCCGTGCCAAATGCCAAGCAGCTTACTCTACTTTTAAGGTATGCTATTATGCACTTTATGTATTTAAAAATATGCTATTTGTTCCTGCAGTTATAAGGAAGCCAAAGGTGTTTTCTGACAGGGAAGCATTCCTCTTAATATATGACATGACCCTATTTGTTTTACTTCAAAAAGAAAAAAAAATTCCTTCTCGTAGCTTACATCCATTTGCAATCTCATCTTGGATACTTTTCACTACTATTCACGTCTGACCTTGATAAGATTACATAAACATTTTCACAAACACAACAACAATTCAGTCAAGGTACTCTGTCCTGTTTAAAAGAGGACTAGATCCTGTAGGTACTTTATCTGCCTATCTTACAAGCACTTCAACAAAAATCATGGCTCTCATTGCCACATCTTAAAGGAACTATTATTTCTTGTAACGTTTGGAAAACAGCCATACCTATCAAAATACATCTAACATGACGTAACATATTCACGTAGTGATTTCAAAATACTTTAAGACTAGTGACTCAATGGGACACAGAATCAAAATCCTGCATGCTCTCTACATTATACATATATAATTTGAAAAAAACCTTATCTTGTGATCAAAACAAGTGATCTTTAACACAATTAACAAAACAGTCTTACCTATTTTTAAGAAGAGATGTGAGACTCTCAGAATTTAATTGATGAATTAAGGCATCCCTTAACGTTGGAAGCATTGACAGCACTGTTATTAAAAGAAAAAAAAAGAAAGAAATCTGTCAACATCAAAAAAATTCATCATAAACCTAYGTCCGGCTCTCACTCAAAGCTGCTATACAATGTAAATCCCATTGCTCAACAGGCAAAGCTGGGAGGACAAACAAAATAAAAAACCCTAGGGGTACTCAGAAGTGCAGTTACCTGTGTGCCTCTTACGAGCTTGGGCACTATGCTGCCCTTTCGTGGCTACATGTCTTTGTTGGCTCTACCTGCAGATGTGTACTCACATCCTGCATATCTGCATATACGTGCCTTCAAGTCCCCAGAAGAAAATCTGGTGAAAACCTACACTGTTGCATTTCTCCAAATGAGAATAAAAAGATCTGAGATTTGTTTTTTTCCCCAACAAGAGAACCAGAGAAAGGTACGTTTTAAACAAAAGAAAGCTGGTGGGAAAAAATCCTTTACTTTCAGAATATTCAATGTCCAATCTGCTGTTATATGATAGGAACAGGAAATGGAAAACAAGCACGCACAGAACATAATAAATACTAAGAACAAAATACGAAAAATCTTGACAAGAATGCATGCAGCCAGACAGAATGTACTTTGTACAACGAAGGGCAAAGAAAAACTTAGTCCTTGCAGTAAAATCAATCCCGGCACTACAAAATGGAAAAGATGAAAATGAAATACCAGGGTATTTCATGTCAGGGTAAACACAGTGCACAGAAAGCATTTGCAGCCACCCAAGAAACCATTACAAATTTCAACAGGAGAAGAAAACGCTGCCCAATTTGTTTTATAGAAATAGTTTTGAATGGCCTCTATTTACAAGAATGACAAGGATTTTATTAAACTCTACCCTACCATCTCCTCTCCAAAATCCAAAGACCAGTGCTGTAATATAAATACTTTCACTTTTTGCTCCCCAGCTAGTCAGATACCTTTTAACTGTTAAAATGTAAGGAACTAATGGGCTGACATGCTTCTTATTTGTAAATAAAAATTACCCACCAAGCTCTCTGTGTGGCTTACTAACAATGCCCTATAATGAATAAAATAATCCTGCTGTAAATTCAGTATTGTTTGAATCCGGGTGCTGTTTCACACCTCAATACCACATGCAGTTTACGGCAAATAGATGAAGGGTCTTGAAGCGACAAAAAATTGTAACTTGCATGTATATTTGTATGCATTATAGACAGATATATTCAAACCAAGGGTTAAGATGACCCCTAGAAATCCCTTCAAAACTCTGTTCTTCAGATTCTGTTTTTATTATGCAAAATGACTCTATTTATGCACTAGTATTTAATTAAGATTTTGAATTCACCTACATTTCTTATTCTTCTTCCTTCCTTCAACATGTAGCCCCAAATAATTCCACCTATCAAGAACCGTAGCTATTTCCTTATCTTACCTGTCATATTGCATGTCCTCTGATTACTTTCAAAATGATACTGCCTTCGCGCTTGGGCGATGTATTCAGCTGCCTCTCGTTCTTGGATTTCTCTGATTTTCTTCTGCCCATATTTTCCCAGTAAATAGACTCCTGCAGAGAGATTTTCATATTACAAGCTGCTTTAAAAATGTGAAGAAGGCCCCTTCAGCCCCCTTCTTTGATTTTAAACTATAACGGTTCATAGTGGGTTTTTTGGGATATGTGGGTCTTGAGTATTTTAATACTGATTGACAAAGTAATACTCAGAAATAATGTTTTCAAAATTAATTAAAATGTCAAGGATAATGACTTGAATCAGTATACGAAACTTCCCTGAGAAAAGATATCTTGCCTTTCAAAGAAGGCATTTTTTGTACTACTCAACGTGAACAACTAGTACTGAAGAGAGTGAAGCAAATATTGGGAAGAGAAAAAACACAGAGTAACAAAAACAAAGAACAGAGAAAAACTGAAATGCACAGGTCTGGAGATGGATGAAAATTTAAATTTTTTTAAAAGACATCTTTCTAAAATCACCAGAAGTTAGAGATAAAACTCAAGTCTTAAAAATCACATAAGAGAAAAATGTTACAGACCAACACTTCCTTCGTTTGGTCCTGAAACTTGTCTGTGGGAAGAACCTTAGCTTCAGTGGGGCCTGACTGTGGCCCTCATTTCTTACTATGACTGGTTCCTACTCTCCAGCCTCACTCTTCTCCTACCCTCGAGGATCTGATCATCCCTCATCACCCTCACGATGAATCACCATTTCCACAAAGACCGACCAAAAATTTTTGCTCTACATTTCCTCCTCTCCCAACATACATCCCTTTGAAGTTTCCCCCCAACTGCTCTTCCCACACCACCAGGGGTTCAGAGATCCCTCCAGGCTGCCCACAGCCCTCTTCTCATCTTTTCTCATCTCCGTCTCCCTTTCTAATCCATTCCTCAAAATACCACTACGTCTTCTATACTTATCCTCAGCACCTTTGCTCACAGCAAGCTGCTTTGCCTGAATTTCTCCCCCTCCACCCAGGGCTTCTCATAACACCTCCTGTGTATCAAGTTCACTTGCTGCCTCCTGTATGCACTGGTAGCAGCAGTTACCTATTTAGGTGCATAACAAGCTCTTCCCATGTTCTCTCATGAACGAATTTGGGGGGGGAGAGAGAGATAAGGGAGGAACAAACCCAAGCAGAAAAGACTGTTGTACAAGTTGATAATCTTCTGTCCACCAGGGAGAAATCCCTTAAGTACCAAAACTCCTCTACAGAGTGTCAGCTCCAACTCTGTCAAGTCAATAATGGTACACAGAAGAAACCTGAATGTCAAATCAAGTCTTTATTTCTTCCCACCAAGCACTTTCAAAAGTCGTAAACACAGAGCTACAAAGTTTTCTGCAAAGTTTAATTTTCACATTTCGAAGTTAGTATCTGAATGAATGAGGCATTTAACAGTTGCTGAATGCTGAAAGTTTTAAAACTATTTTTATAAGCCTG